>JAKZAO010000006.1:9294512-9582012 GCA_023053555.1 Branchinecta lindahli | reverse complement strand
TCAAGGCGCAAGCTCTTCTTCAGCAGACAATCCCAAATTTTGTCTATCTGGATAGTCGAGTACCCCGTGGGTATTTCTCGAACTATCTGACGCTCGGTCAAGAGCGCATCAGAAACATCTTATTGAAAAGCCCCCTGAATGGCGAGTCATTACAGGAAACGTATGGGTCCCAGATGCTACCTATAGAAACCTATGACCTTGGCCTTATTTGTTTCTGGTATCGTAGCTGGTTCGATGGACTGGATAAGGCAGAAGCCTTACACAGCCGTTCGTGCTGCGACCCCCAACTATCTTAATGCTGTTGACTTGAAAGTTTAGTTTTGAAGATATGAATTATTACTAGTTATTCAAGAAGTGCCATTGATTTTCAGAGTTAGGCGGTACATAATATTTTCACTGGATGATTTTTTTCACTTCGTTTTCATGAGCTTCGTAGACATATTTCAGCATAGTTGTCTTAAAGGAACAGAAAACTAATATAGAGTAATAAAATCTGGTGAGAAAAAAAACGCATCAGTATAACGCTACAACTTTGTACCGATATTCTTTTTTGTTTTTCCCGGACATACTTAAAAAAGTTCTCCTACGAAAATAACACCTCATCCAAAAAAAAAAACATCTGGATAAACAAGTTCTGTTCAATCTTCCTCGGGCCAAATTTTGAATACTCTTAATGACTAACTCAATGTGCCGATGACGAATCGCCGTGTACCTAGCGGAAAAGCTGGAATCGTCAACACAGCTGTCCCCTACGAACGCTGTTTATTAGTTGACTCAGGATTTGAGTCATCGTTCGGGCGACGTTTCTCGTTCTTCCAGAGGTTCACTGGCGTCTTTTGGACTTGGTCATATAGAGTATTGCCGCATGAGAACTTAGCTTAAAGTTTAACCGAAAAGGGCTAGGATAGGACAATCTAGTTACCCATCACTTATTCACTTAAATTGGCTTGAAGACCCGCTGAAATTGAGTTACTTCGTTTATCCGCTATTCACGAATAATCGATTTTCAAATAGTGGAATTTCCGTGTAATTTGTGGTGCCTCTATGCGCTTGTATTTTTGCTGTATGCCTTACGAGAAAGATTTATCAATTTTTTTTTGTTCAGGCACTAAGCAATCTTCACCGATCTCACCACTGCCCACTGAAAAGCCGCATTTGTGTTGAGATTAAAATTTCCCGCGTCATAGTAGAATTTACGCTGTGAGGACGGCTGGAGATATTCTGAGCCTCCTAACTAAAGCAGATAGTGGAAAATCAAAAAATCCCTTTGCAGAATCCAAATAATTCAGTGTTTCCAATTAAATGACACACAAATGAGTTGGCTTTTCAGTTAAACTTTAAAGAATGATGACGTCCCTTTTTTCCGAGAGAATATTTACTCCGAAATTCCGAAGTCACGTACTATCTAGCTGATATCAGAGTGACTTTCTAGCAGGACAGGGAATGCTAGGTATCGCTCTCCTTTCTCACCCAAAGGGTATCTCTATGTGAAAAAATACCTATCAGCTTACCAGCTTATAGCACGCGGCCAATGCAAGAGTGGTACATGTCTTGTGGTATGCATACCCGCCAACTTTCAGTTCCTTAACGACATCAAAAATCCCCAAAACTTCGTTGTACATTCCCTTCTCAAAGAGGAGATCCATCAAAACTCGGAAAGTTGTGAACTGGTGGAATAGGCCAAGGTTGTCTGGATCAGTGAAGGCCTGGAAAATAAGCGAACCGATTCAGATTTCCTTCAGGGAATATAGGACTGATGAACGGAGCATTGAAACAAACGCAGCAATTCTAATATTGACCCACTCTTCTTCATTAGTTGCTCTAACGTTCTCTACAAGGCTTTGGACCTCGTGCGATGCATCGTGTGCAGCCCAACGATATCTGACTGATTTCTACTTGTACCAGGGTCAAATCCTGTCAAGACCTTGCGCGTCTTGCGAGGCGTATGTTCATAGCCATATGCTGGAAGAAAAAAAAATCTGTCTCGGTCTTCGTACAAAGGGGAACGAGCTGTTGCGAATACGGTTAAAAGAAGACAAAGAATTTATATTACTCAGTGAACAAAAGAAAAGAAATGCAGACACTAAAGGAATAATTACACTGAGGTTTCGATAACGAGGCGAACGGGTCACTACGGGTAAGATCAAAGAACAAATCAAACAAATAAACAAAAGCAGGATGCTAGACAGGCCACGAAAATCTTATCCTTAACTTGCAAGGGGAAAAGGGGAGTGGTATATTCTGAAGGTAAAACACGGCGATAAGAAATAAAACCCAGACATTTTCTGAACTGGCGGATTGCAGCAGCAAGCCTGCGGGTTCTAAAAGGCGGAGGAACCCCTAATCTTTCCAAGTGCTTCTTGTTCTTCCTTCACTGTTTTAACAATGTACCTCATGAAAGAACAAGGGTCCTACCTCTCTACGTCTTGAAAATATGTGAGCGCCAATAATGCCGAGTCACTAAAAAAAAGAATCACCTCCCCCTTCTATTCTAACAATAGCAGAACACAAGATGACACTTTACTTGGATAAGTTAGATATTTCTTACTTGAAGTGCTTCTGCTGGTTTGCCGTGTAGGTAGAAATAGCGCATGATAATCGGACCAAATGTAAAGTTAGAGAATCGCAGTGTTTTTCTTGCGTCCTCATACCTAAAAAGCCCGGGAAAAAATGACTATTTTAAAGGGCGCGAAAAAGGTTGCATAATTATGTAACCCCTTCAGTCAATAATTAATAAGACAGATTAATTAGGTCGGGTTAAAGCAGCGAAGCACCACAGAAATTCATTTGACATCTGTTTAACATCCTAACATCTGTTTTTCAAAGAACTAACAGCACCAGCTACTCCCCAAATAGACTTCCGATTGATTTTGAAAATGAGTGTCTCTTTGGTGATGATCATGATAATCGAATCTTACGCAGTTCGCGGGGGAGGCGGGTCAGTCCATGGGACAAACAAATCCGCGAGTACTCCGCCTTGGGAGTCGCCGCGGGGAACGGCTAAGTAGGTTATGCCTCATATCTGCAATCGCAATTGACGCAGCTGCTTGGTGCAATGCTCGGTTCGATCGTATGATCTTAGAAGTCGGAATCTCCACAGGCTCAATCGCATCACCGTTCAATCAACATCTAGAATTCTTCTATCAGACATAATACATTTCAAGCTGGACGCGTAATTCCTGACTCCCCCGCCTACAAAACCATTCGTGGATGCTCAAACTGCTGTATCAGATTTCAAAACATCCTAACCGACTTACTTTTTACACAGCCTAAGAACAGTATCCACATCCTCTTGGGAGTCAGAAGCAAGGTGAATAAAACTTTTGAAGTCGTCAATAAATACAGGATTTTTCGAATCTGACTGGACCAAGTCTCGCAGTTTCGTCTTGAACTTTTCCACCATAAGACCGCCACTGTATTGAATGGCAGTCCGCTCTCTCTGTTCTTTGTATTTGTTGACACCAAGGCTTTCGGCTGTGTACAGGGTTCTCATGCCTGAAAATCACAGTCAAAAGTTAGTTGCTGAAAAGGTAACGTTAAAGGACACTTCATACCAGGGACCCATAAATTTCCTGTAATGACTCGCCATTCAGGGGGCTTGTCATTTCCTATGCTTCTATGTTGCTATGTTGCCCGAGCCTCACCTAGTTTCCAAAAATTCCACTTGGGTCGAATCGGCGTTCTTGCTCAGATAGAGCCAATCGCGGGCCTCCTTGGACGTGAGACCAAAGAGACTCCTCCTTCAAGGCAATATTTTATCCCCGTGGGTATTTCTCGAACTATCTGAAATCTCTTATTGACAAGCCCCCTGAATGGCGAGTCATTAAAGGAAATTTATGGGTCCCTGTTCACACTTACGATACTGATTCATTTTACTACAGTCGTATTTCCGTCCATTCTCGTTCCCGAGATTTTACACTGTGTCCTATCTCCTCTACTGGTGTCACACTGGGCTTGCCACGTTTATTCTCTTCACGTGGCGTATCAGGAATCTGATCATCGTTTCCGAGAACACTTTATGGTTAGAAGACAGCCGAAAAAGAATCTGCTAGCTTTTCCAATATCATAACGACGAACAAAAAAGTCATCAGATGTTTCTTCGTCTGTGTGTTTGAAAAGCATAACAGCTAACACCTTAAGTCATAACACCTATCAGTCATTCATCAGCTCTTGACCCGTGATGATCTCAACTCGTTGTGGATAACTGGATTATACTGGTTTGGCAAGTAATGGGCTTGCGCGTGATTCAGAACGGAGTTTTGAACTTCATTTCGCATGCATTTGATAGGGAAGAACTGATAGACGATATACTTGCAATTGGATGTGACTTTTACAGAAAACAACAGATTGTTAACGCGAGAAAATGTTTAGCCGATTGCGGCGTTGCATTGAAACTGAGGGATGGGACCAAAGAGGAACTATTAACTGAACTAATTAAGGCTTATGAGTCTTTTTGGAAAGATGATAATACTGAAAATGTCATCTTTTGCATATATGATGTAAGTGAAGTGCCAGAAACGACTTTCAAATCGCGCGCGGACCTTTCTAGACGCCTTCAAAAGCTGGAGCGCAAACTCGAGGAAGTAATGCAGGTGTCATTCGAAACCCCTCAGAACTCCCCAACCAAGACTATTGCTGGTTCAGCAGAAACTAATCCACGAAAGTTATATTCAGTGGTTGTTGCAAACCCACCAAAGGTTTCCGGCCCTAAAGAAAAACGTAGATTAATTGAAAATTGCGACGCGAGTGATTGTGTGATTCGTGTAACATCATCAAATAGCAAATGGATCATGAAAGTCAAAGACAAACAATCAGCGCAAATCATCGCAGATCATTTCCGTGGAGAAATAAAAGAAGAACAATTCATTGGCGTTGGTAAGGGAATTCCTTTGTCCGTTTCGGAACTCGAAGTGCAACAAGCGGTGGCTGGCTGTACCCGCGTAGCAAGGATCGGCAAGTCCCTTGCCGTCAAAATTTACTTTCAAAGCAAAGACGATCTTGAGAGAAATTTGAAAGAGGGTTTTCACATTGACTACGATTACTTTCGAATATTCAAGTACATCTATGCCCCAAAGCGATGTTATAAGTGTCAAGAGTTCGGTCACTTAGCCTCAGTCTGCAAGAACAATGTCTAATGTTCCAAGTGTGGCGGGAGCCACGAATCCAGCCGTGAGAGCCCGTGCACCTCAACCTCTGTGAAGTGCGCAAACTGCGGGAGTGCCAAACACCCTGCTTACAGCCTACTCTGTCCGAAAGTGACTGAGTTAATGGGATCTACGAACCACCGATGCGGAGTCCCCTGAAATGAATTTGACTCAAGTTTATTTGGATATTGGTGTTCTTTGTGTTTCAGTTTATTTTGTTTACCAATTGATTTATTTTTTGTATTTTTCCATACTCCGTCTTTTTTGGCCTCGGCCAGTTGATGGGTTATAAATAAATAATAATAATAATAATAAGTGTTATCTGTTGAACTGCGCATCCTTGTGTTATCTGTTATGAAACTTCTGATAGTGCAGTTATGCAAATTTGGCAACGTTTGCCATTCATGGCAAGGGACATAGAAAGAGGCTAAAATATCCAAAGCCTTGTGTAATTTTCTGAAAGCACAGCTAAGTTTTAAAGTAGTCAACTGGCTAAGAACATCTTAGCAGAAACACTATTTGGAGTAAGGTGTATAATAAGGGGCATTTTAGTTGTTCTACCACTGACGGTCAAAAAGTTAATTGCAAAAGAAATTTGTTCTTACTTCATTCATCAAAACTAATATTGTTTTCGCAGCAACGCCGTTCTTTTCAGCCCTGCTTGACAGCCCAAACTTGCTCTCTCAAATAAAATACGGCTTTTCGAAGTTCTTTTAACACGAGCAGGACCAGGACCATTAACCAGCAAACAGGACTGACAAAACTGAAGTTAGTTATCAAGTAGTATATAACAGTAGGCTAATATATTAAAAAAAGTGGGAAAACTTCAGTAAATAAAGCGCAGGTATAGTAATTGTCCGTGGCCGAATAGGTTAACGAGCCGAACTCACGAGCGGAGGGTCGCTGGTTCGAGTCTCGGTGGTGCCGACCATCAGGGCGAGGGTTAGTGGGGTTTTCCCGTAAGGCAAGCCAAAAGTCCACCCAGCTTCAAATGGGTACCTAGAGATTTCTAGGGAAAAGCACGGGAAGCGTCGGATGATTTACCCCAACCACGCATTGCACTCCCGGCCGAAGGCGGAGTATCAGGAGATCGGCACCTGCGCTACGCGAACCTTAACCGGTTTGCATGCGAAAGTTTGCTTTCTTTTTGTTTGCTATAGTAACTGGTAACAACAATTCAAACTGCTTAAATTGTAGGCTACTGACGAAACATTTTCCTACTGACGAGTGGTTTTCTGAAGTCACAATGCCCTTGCACCCCTTAGGTCTCCGCGAAATGACACCACTTCTTTTAAGAATTCATTTAATTTAGACTTTCACTGCAAACGGATCAAGTACCTTTGCATCATTATGCAATGGTAAACTTTTGAAAAATAATTTAGGCCATAGTTAACAGAAATGGGTCTACATAAACTTTCCAGAACTGCTGTGACTCCTGAGGAACAATTAATCCCTTTCAAGCAGTTAGTTATTTAGACTTTAACTGCAAACGGATCATGTGCAATTTTATCAGCATACAATGGTAAACTTTTGACAAATAACTTAGGGCCAGAGCTTCCAAAACTTACACTGTTTTCTTAGCTCCAAGCTTGCTGTCTTTGAGAGGGAGAGTATTGTCCTTGATGGAGCAGTCATGACAAAGTCTTCAGAACCAGCTTGTGCACAACTTTACTAACTTCACCAGATGAATTTACTCCTGAAACTGAGATGAGAGATCGAGAAGAGAAGAGATCGCAGGCAAGCGTTTCTAATAACAATAATCATTTGGCAAAGTCGGGGTACCGTACTGTCAATGTAAGGAATGATCTCACTTTTCACATGTGTCTCAGATTTTATTTGCTGTTCTGGTAGACTGCAGTCCATCCACCTCTATGAAATTAAACCTTTATTTCCTCAACCAATATTGGCTCTTTTCAAGAGACAGTGATACTTGGCTATAAATGATCCTGTATAACTTAACAGCCATTTCGCAAATTGTATGGGTAGGCAATCAGCACTGCTAGTGCTCAAGACATGACAACCCTGATCTTTTTTTTGTGGGTAGCCTACTTCATAGCTAATTCTCTTGAGATGGTGAAATGCAATAAAAGGGAAGGTTTTTTGCTTGTTGGCAGTCTACCACAACCCCTGATATTTGGGTACCCTATGCCAAATGCCGGGTATATCCAGCACTTGGCATACCCTATGCCTAACACTGGATACTCTAACCCAATTAAATTTAATGATTTGAGTGAAGCTCAGAAGGCAATAAATCAGAATTTCTATATCCTGGATTAGGTCAGAGTTAGGGTACCAACAGCTATCCAGTAGGCATATATGATACAGGCTATCCAAAGATCATGGGTTTGTGGTAGACTACTTGTTGAGAAAACCCTTGTTAAATTCCAGTTTCGACATGGCTGCTGTTTTTGCTGCTCTCTGAGCTGACCAAAAATACAGAAAAATACTAAGTCTAACATGTCAACGACCTAATCAAGCAGCAAAAACAGCAGCCACAAGTTATAAGAAGAAGTAATTACCCCAAAGCAGGAAATACACCGTAGTTGCTAGAAGCCTCATTTATTTACTGCAGGTTTGTTTCTTCCAGTTACAGCTTTAAAAGGATCCTTACCAAGAAGAGAGACAAAATATATTCAAGCAATGGATAAAACAGCGATATTTTGGCCCTTCTTGGCAAGGGTCCTCATCAGGATGCAACACTGGGGAAGAAACAAACCTGCTGCCATAATATTGTATCTGATGTAGTCCGGTTTATCCACTGTTTGGATATATGCTATGTTTCCCAGTCAGCTTCTGGTCAGCTTGGCCTTAAAGGAACAGAAAACTTGACTCGGGAAGCTAGCTAACATATCAAGAATGTACCCTGAGTCGATATTGAGAGTAAGAAAAAATCTCGTTACGACCATTGCAGTTTCCCGGCAGTTTCCGAGAATTCGACTTTTGAGCAAAAGTTTGCAAAAGCAAAAGGTTTGTGTGCCGCGACTAGGAATCGAACCCCGGCCGTCTAGTCGGGAGGTCGTTACTCTGTAGTCTACATGTAAAAAGGCGAACTTTTACAGTACATAAGTGCATAATTACAGTGCATAAGGGGCAAGGGCCTGCCAGCTAGCTTTGGGAACACTAAGGAGGGGGTTTGAGACGGTTCGAGATAACAAAGAAGGGGGGGCCTGTTGACAATAATACCCTGTATTTTTATCTAAGCCCCCCGGGCGATTTGATGGCCGAAAGTTGCGTGGTCAAGTTTACTGTCCCTTTAAGCTCAAGGCTGGCTCAAGCCATCAAGGAGTAATTAGGGGCAAAATATTCCCGAAGGATATCATAATTAGGGGCAAAATATTCCCGAAGGATATCATAATACTGTAGTCCTAGGCAGGTTCTAGGTCCTTAGTCCCAGCCAGGTCCCAGCTTAGTCCCAGCTAGTTTATCCCTTTTGAGTTATATAATACGTAGCCTAAAATCCTAAATCTCAATTTTTATATGTGGAACTGATGTGGTCCATGTCAATGTGATAGAATTTTAGCATCATTATCAGTGATGATGATGAAAAATTTCAAAAATCTTGGCAGGGATTCCAATCACTGGCACCCAACCCTGGGCAGACCCTGGGAGGTAGTCAAAGAATATTCTTTCAGGGTTTCAGTTTCAGTATGGCAGCAGTATGGCAGCCTGGATTAAATAGCCTACAAACTGAGACAGAATCTAGGAAGCTCTATCTCTAGGAGGCTCATATACAAGGAATAGCTACAGATCTGACTAATGGCGGGCCAAGTCGCTCAAGCCTGCTTTCATAGGCTTTAAATAAACTTAAAACCCTAAACTCACGTGGAAGAGAAATCTAAAGAAGTGCCTGTTTTCTTAGAGCTACTAGAGGAAAAACAAGAATATGACGTGGTGTGTGCGGTATGTGAGTACTAACTACGGTACCATTTCGGAATGTGAGAATTAACAAAGACAACTGTCAGTGAATCATCCACGCACAAGGGTAGTTAGCGCAGAGCAAAATAACGCTAGGGAATAGCGCCAAGACTTAGAAAAAGTGACACACACTTGAACAGCAGCGGTACTAGCACCACTAGCGCTAGTGAACGTCCCTACTGAAACTCAATAAGTCGTGCACCAGCGCTGGCTCTAGTCCTTAGATCTGCTAGAAATTTATAAACCCGCAAGTTTGTCTTGCCTTAAATGTCGCAAGCGTAGTTGACTGTGCTATGAGTCTGGCCCGTTTGTGAAGCACGGAAAGCATAGGTCTTGGCGCTATACTCCCTAGTGTTATTTTGCTCTGAGTTGGTGTTTATATCAGCCAAGGCTCCTGCTGTCACGGGTGGACGGTTTATTTTCGATTTACTTACCCTAAACATGCCACAAGAATAAGATGTCCGAACCCCCTCCAACTGTCTCAACGGAGGCCGGATTCGATCCGGATCTAAAAATGATGGATCTTCGGCTTGTGGCATGTCCCGTAAGAAAAGTTGTGCCCCAATCACTCCACCATTCGGCTTACATAGCAAGATTTCCGGGATTCCCACTTTACTGCCCCCAACCCTAAGTTGTCGGATCCGGTCCGGAACCTTTAAACAAAACATAATTATACTTATACGGCATGATATTCACTTGACAACAATTAAGCTCCATCCGGATCGGACAGCTCGTTCGAGTGATTTGCATGCGAAAAGATTTCCGGGGTCCGTCCTGCCAACTCTCCCCTCAGTACCCGGATCTATAAATGGTACATCTAGGGCTTATGACTGTCCTTCCCGGCAAAGGCGTCCCAATCCCTCCACTCTAAGCGTGCAAACAGATTCTCAGTATTCCGGCCTCCCTCTACCAATCCGGAGTGAGTAGACCGTGTAGGTTATAAGCTCTGGCAAACTTTCACTATCAACTCTCAGACAGATCAGTTAGTCTGTTCGAATATACATGTCATGAGATCCGGATTCCTCCTCCCTTCGGCCCCCACTCCTCCGGATGGTTGAATTCGGGAAATAAGAATCTCCCAAAACTCGTAGTCAGTGGAAACCCCGAAACCCACTCACCCATGCTCGACAGGTGTGTGAGTATTTTCTTTGGTTGTTCAGTGTTTTGTTGAAGAGAGTTCAAAAAAAGTTCGACCCGAAAGCCTCGGAAGCAGGAAATGGAACATGTCTCTGCCGTGGGACTTCACCATTCTCTCTTTTGACAAATCAATTAGGTTTGACACATATCACCCGACTCCTTTTGATTGCCGTCGACACTTAACTTGGATAATTTTGAAAATATATTTCGACGAGGATTTTAGTTTTGGAAAATCAGACATCACGTAGGCTACAGACAACCCAAGTTTAATTTTCGCAAGTCTCCAAAGTAGTCTTACCTACCCATTTGAAAATCACAATCGATCGAATTCTAGCACTTCGTCCACTTTAAATTCGTGAGACCATACAGACCTGCTTTGACCAGCCTAAACAAACAGTTACAATTTTAGCGACAATCCCCTTCCTTGAATTCAATATTCGATTTACGGAAAAGTCAAATCTTCATCTCCAGTTGACCCAATGACCTACCAACCTCGCCACCAACTGTAAACTGTTCTTGTTGCCAAAAAAAAGGATCACGCACGAACATTTGCTTTTGTCCGAAATTTGTGTTCCTGTGTCATCCTGGGAGAAGTATCGGAAGTAATTGGATTTCTTTCATCTCTTCGCAATTTTCGCCATAAGCTCAGATGTATCGATTTTTGCTCCTATATATTCGTGTTCCTTGGCGGCACAAAGGCTTTTCTTGGCCTGTTCTCCTATTTCGGACTGATTCCCGAAAAGAGACTACTCCGGTCTTAGAGATCTCTTCTCAAGCGCAGCCGATTTCTCCCGGGGCTTCGACTTTTCTGGGAAATTGGTCTGCACTGTCAGTTACCTTTTACCTGTTGAACATGGAGAATGGGGAACAAGTCGTTTCTGCAGGAGCAACAGGGCATAAGAGACCTGTGTTACAGACTATGCCGACAATCCAGGTTACATCACCGCTGAGTGAAAATGATGAAAACGTCTGGGACGCTGACAGCGATTCTGAGAAAGGAGTAAGCCTTTTTTTGAAAGCTCCACTCTACCAAGAACAAATAATCAGGTAGAACCTACGTCTTTGGTCCCATGCAGTGACTATATGGATACCCCGAAAAAATTGAGCGGAGCTAGAGGTATTTGCTCTAGCTTTGAGCTGATATCCATCTACTTCCGTCTTTGCCGTTGCTCATCGCAGAGCAATAAGTGCAGGAGGCACGTTGGTCCGCTCTGGAGCGCGTCCAGAGAACCAATCAGCTTTGACTTTGAAAGTTTCTTCTACGCGGCTTCACAGCGATAGGCTATAGCTATTTGTAGAGGTAACGAAACGTGATGTGCCGCGTAGCTCCTAACCTCCGCTCATTTACGTCGGGCAGAGTACGGGGAAATATTCGAGTCCGCATGGTCATATTACAGAGATAGGGAGACCGAAGTTCTATCTGATTATTTGTTCGTGACTCTACTCTTCCCCCGTAGTGACGCACATTTCGCGTGCTCATCCGCACCCCCGGTAACAACCCCTTCGAGAGTTATCGTGCTAACAGACGGACGGACAGACAGAGAGACTCTATAAATTTATAAGTTTCCCGTCACTTACGTTTTGGGACCCCAAAGAAACAAAAAGTTGCCTTCAATGGAAGTGATAAAAAAAGAAAAAGGAAATATCGCAGTTTGACGCTAACACGGATTATGTAAACGTAACATAAGATTTTACGTGTCAGTCTGAAGGGACCTTATGATTACATTCAGGTGAGACTAAATGATACTTACGAGGCTTATACTTTCGCTCACTATCCAGGGGTCTATCGACTCTGCTGTCGAGGTTTCCTCTCTGAGGTCATTCCAAAGATTTATAGACGCGCGGCAAGGCGCCGCGAAAACGAGGAAAGGGAAGATCCCTGTCCCCCCCCTCTTCTTCTTCCATGACTCATTTCACTGTTCGGAGCCTCGTTTTGAAACACATCGTCATTTACGAACAACGCTGAAGAAAATATAGCCAAAATGTGTTTTATCACTTTCTTTATTTCGTTATTTTATTATTTCGTATTCCGTACTACTCCAGACTTAACACATAAAGTCAAACTGCGGATCACGACTGAAAGATCTTTTTGACACAATTTTTCTTAAGTTACTCCGCTTCTTCTCTTGTATAGTGGATCACAAATAAATTGTTATTATTATAATAGCTCATTCGCAAGTTTCAGGCTATAGATATTCTTTCTGTGTAGCCTACTGCGACACACGGTTTGAGAAAACAATGCTTCTGACTCCTGTCTTGGAATATAACTTAATCACTCTTTTCACATTGCCGCGTGTTCCATTTCACAGGTTCTTATTTCAAAATTTATCATTTTCCTTATTTCCATTTTCATCATTCCGAACTGAAACATGCAGCCAAAATGCTGATCACGCCTGGAATGGCCTGTAGTATCCATTTCCCGTAGTATAGTTTAGTCGCAAGTGTGAGGCTAGATGTTCTTTCTTCGCGTGCTTCATTTCATGTTCTTATTTGCTGTTTTATTTTCTGTATTTAATTATTTATTTCCCATTTCGTGCTTTTTCTTTTCTCGTCGTCCTAGTTACTCCGTCTTCGCGAGTTGTGCGTGATTTAACGGGTTACAAATAAAGTCATCATCACAATTTCAGGATGTCCAGATTTGTGAGGACCTTTCAAACGTCAACCACAGTGCATATTCTCAACATAATACGAGTACGACAGGAAAATCCCATACCCCTGTAGAGCGTACAGTTTCAGCCATAGATGAAGCAGTCGTCGATCCTGGGAAAACGATACAGGGTTCCAGGTCATGGCATGGAGACCTGAAGGAGGAAGTCTTGGTATCGGACAGAGGTAAGATATTACCTTGAATGTATGGCATGCTTTTTCTCCTGCTGTCATCCGAAACTGGAAAGGCCCATAGAGCACAATTTAAGCTATAGATAATGCAGTCAATGACCCAGGTCATGGCACGGAGACCTCAAGCCTCAAGGAGGGATCGACTAAACAGAGGCACGGCACGGGATAGTGTAGGAGCCACGAGTACTAAAAAGAGGCAGGGAAACTAAAAGGGCCCTTTCAGGCTTCAGAGTGAGGGGCAGCAACAATGTTCTAACGTGCCTTATTTTAGGCTCTTGAGTTACGAACACTCACTTACTTGTCTACTTCTGCTACTTGCTAATCTCTTTTTATTACTCGTGCCTCCTGCGCCATGCCGTGCCTCTTTTTAGTCGACCCCCCTCAAGGATGAAGTCTCATGTATCGGACAAAGGTAAGCTTGATTCAGGGTTTACTTTTTCTGCTATACGCCTTTCATAAAAGCCCTTCCAGATTAGTTATTTTTTGGCCGCTAGGTGCGCTAGCATAAAGTAAACATTGACACGTTACTTCTTGGTTGTACGTTTTATAATACTAAGAACAATTTTTCCGATCTTTAGAAGCTCGAAAAATTGTATCAGCGTGGCAACACCGAACGCTGCATTGACAACAAGACCAAAGGTTTCGATGGGATCCCAAAAATTTAATATTTGACCCAGACAACTACGTCTTGTCTACGCCAGAACCAGTCTTCGCCAGGCTAATCATCTGAGAAAATTAAGTTCAGATATACCTGTATAAGCCATATTTATTTTGACGAAACTGATCGAAACTTAAAATTCCTGCTTTACTTCTGCCAAATTTCCGGTTTCGGCCGAATTCCGAGCGAACTACTTGTCCAGCCAAAAAAAGATAGTTCAGAAACGAATTCAGCGCATCTCCTTATTCCTATAATGAACATCTAATCAACTTCAAATAAAACTTTAACTTCTAAAAAAATCCGGTTTCAACCGGATTCCGGACGAACTATATGTCCGGGTAAAAAACGATTGTCATATACAGATTCAGCGTCTCTTCTTACCCTAAAATCTATCATCTAATCAACTTCAAATACAAATTTTACTTTTAACAAATTTTCCGGTTTTGGCCGGATTCCGGGTGAACTACTTGTCCGGCGAGAAAATGGTTTTCACCATCGTGTTCAGCATGTCTTCTTACCCCTAAATCGAACATCTAATCAACTTCAAATAAAACTTTTGCTTTTAACAAATTTTCCGGTTTCGGCCGGATTCCGGGCTAACTAATAGTCCGTCGAGAAAATGGTTTTCACCATCGTGTTCAGCATGTCTTCTTACCACTAAATCGAACATCTAATCAACTTCAAATAAAACTTTTGCTTTTGACAAATTTTCCGGTCTCCGCCGGATTCCGGGCTAACTACTTGTCCGGCCAAAAAATGATTTTCACCATCGTTTTCAGTATGTCTTCTTACCCCTAAATCGAACATTTAATTAACTTCAAATAAAACTTTTACTTTTAACAAATTTTCCGGTTTTGGCCGGATTCCAGGCGAACTACTTGTCCGGCGAGAAAATGGTTTTCACCATCGTGTTCAGCATGTCTTCTTACCCCATAATCAACTATCACATTAGCTGTTTCAAAATATTTGGTTTGCCCCTTAATTTAAACCTCCTCCCCCACCCCTAAATGTAAGGCTACAGTGCCCATCTACGAACTTGACCTTACTCTTGACCCAAAGAATCCTCACACCAAGTTTCATCAAAATATCTCATTCCCTTCGAGAGTTATCGTGCTTACAGACAGACGGACGGACGGACGGACAGACGGACAACTTTTGCGATGTCATAGGTATCCGTCACCAACGTTTTGGGATCCCAAAAACCTTTTTACTATTTGAACAAGGGTGTCTATTAAGACGTAAACATCACGAATGGCGTTATGCATCTTGTTGCACCTATTTGAACAATGCTTAATGCGCGACTCAATTTGAACCGAAAGCCTAATCGCTTATCCCCCCCCCCTTTATGCCTTGGACACAGGATCAGGGTCGGGGGCTCCCGGGCTGGAATTCCTGCCTGGATTTTTGGCACCATCATCACTTCCATACGGAAAAGTTGCAATTTTTGTCAACTTAATCATGAAAGTGAAGAAAATCCGGCCGGGAAATCCTTATCGTATGTTCGCACTTCAGTGACAAGTCTTTATGACTTACCACTTTTGGTGTTAATAAATAAATAAATAACTTATATCAAGTTCTCATGTGTGATAGTTCTTAGTTTCTCTAGCGCATCTGGCGGCAATTCGTCATTAGACATTATGAGGGGCGTATTGTAATCAGGTATTTCAGGTATAGATGGCGCAGTCGTGTAGCCTGGTTGTGGCATGGAGATGAAGTCCCATTATGGGACGAAGGTAAATAAACGGTTTCAGTTCCAATTATAGACGACACAGTAGTGGACCCTGCGAAAACAGGGTTCCAGGTCGTGGCATGGAGACTTCAAGTATGGAAGCCTTGGTATCGGATGAAGGTAAGGTATTAACTTGAATTTGGGCAGTGCCGTCTTTTACTTTTGGTGGACCTTAGGCCATCCATGGATTTTGGTCCCTTTTCATGAGTCAAAACGTAAAAACGCCAGCTCACTTTCTTGGTCGGCCACACTATACGGTTACATCTGAGCATAATTTTGGTGACGTAAACGATGACGGCGCAACGTAGTTGGTGAAACCTGGATCGTAATGAACAAAGCAATAGGGCCTGCGGCTAGCAACGGCAGCTTGAATTCTCAACAATTTACACCGGCCGTTTGGTCTCTCGTTTTCCCTGGCCCCACAGCACCGGCCTAAGGGTAAAGACGGTACTGATTATACAGCATGCGTTTTATCTTACCGTCATCCTAATCTGTAAAGCCCAAAGGTTCAAAGTACCCTGCCGATTAAGCCGATGCGAATCAGATCGAATTATTCCATCATTATGGATGCTTAGTCCGACCAGGGACCCATTAATTTCTTGTAATGCCTCGCCATTCAGGAGGCTTGTCAATAGGAGATTTCTGATGCTATGTTGACCGAACGGAAGATAGTTCGAGAAATACCCACGGTCCAAGGCCAGATAGACAAAATTTGGGATTGGCTGCTGGCGCCTTGAGGGAGGAGTCTCTTTGGCGCGCACCTCCAATGAGGCAAACAAGAATGCCGATTCGACCCAAGTGGGATTTTTGAAAAGTAGGCAAGGATCGGACAACACAGCAACATAGAAGCATAGGAAATGGCAAGCCCCCTGTAAAGAAAATTTATGGGTCCCTGGTCCGACGAAGAAGTTGACTCATCTACTCTCTCCAGGAAGGCCTTCGAGTCCAGAGAACGAGGAAAGCACTGAATGTCAATCGAACCATCGGCGGCCGAGCGTTGTTCTGTCGCCAGCGACAAGCCCTATGTATGCGACCGACGACGAAATGTCTGATGTTGAATCACAAGTACTTCAGCAAAGGAGAAAGAGCAGCATGTTGTCAGTACCAAGGAAACGAAGCAGGAAGAGAAGGGAGTCGGAGACAAACGAGAGGAGAGAATTCCACTTCTGTAAGTACTGTTCGATTTACACGTCAAATATATCTGATTTCGAGGCTTACTGGTGCCAACGGTCTATGTTACTAATCCACCGGTCGGACTCATTTAATCCCTATTTTTCATTGAAGTTAGAATACCTATATGACACCAAAAACCTTTTAATTTTGGGAATTCAAATGTCGGCAATAGGATAGCCTACCTCTCCCATCGTAAATCTGCTCAACCGTCTTTCCATCTACAAACACAGTGACTCCAGAACGAATTTACAGGTATGTATACATTTTATAAGGAATGCTAACTTGGTCAACGAAAAAGACGACTTCGAAGGACAGGACAACGGGGAAAACGGTCAAAAGATCAAGTTGTTTTGTTTGTCGTCTTAGGTTTCATGCGCGTCCTGTTCGCATTTCTGATTTGCAGTGGCAAAGGGGGAGAGTCACGGCGGACAAAACGAAAATATACTTCCAGAGACAAACGGCGACCTAACAGGGGAATACTCACTGAAGTAAGAGCCTGGGGGTTGTGGAAAGTTGGGTTGGGACTACCCTGAAGTCTTTGATCTTGTTCCAGTTAATCACGAGCCGCCTGATCAAGAACTGATGGCGATTGCTGCGAAATTCGTGGCAGAGGTATTACTGATGGCGCAAAAAGAAGCGCTGCAGAGTCTTCCCGACAAGACCGAACCGATCGTAAGTGGCCCACTTTTTCTACTTAAAGTAGGTCTCAAGGCCTAAGTAGGTCTAGACTTTAGTAATGTATGGTTAAAGGACACCTGAACAATGGAACCATACTTGAACACACCATGGAGAATGCATTTACAGACATGGCCACGGAGAGCATTCTTCTCCTGAGCGTGACGTTCTCAAAATAGGGATGTTCGTTTCCGGAGGTTTGCACATGCAGACTCCAAGACAAAAAGCGCAATTCATTCAAATCTTGTAAGGCGCTGGCCGGATCGTATTGGAATTTCTTCTAGATATAGCCTACATTTGGGCTTAACTGGTTAAAAAGTATTCCAGAAGAAGGTTTGATTGGAGACATATGTTCATTTCTAAAATTGTTCGGTACTGAAATAAGGACAGATGCAAAATGGAGCAAAAATCATAGCTTGGAAACACTATTTCGTATTTGGATCGAGTTTTCTGCAGGCAATGTTAACGGAAGTCATACAGATAGGGATGATACTTGGTACTCTTCATTCAGGTGTCCTTTAAGGAAGTCCCGTTAAATCTGAACTAAAACCGTCCGGATCTGCGGCTAGAGGTTTGAAGGGGTCAGCGGTACGTTTGAATTCTACTAACCTCAAGCAAGAACAAATAATCGCAAGAACCTCCGTCGCCCTATCAGCTCTGTAATACGACCATGCGGAGTCGAATATATTATCTATACCCTGCCCGATGCAACCGAGCGGATGATAGGAGCTACGCGCAACATCATAATTCGTTACCTCTACAAACAGCTATGTCGCAGTAGAGCCCCGGAGAAGAAATTTTCTTACGAACGCCGTTTCAGTCGTCCTTTACAGCTGATTGGTTGTCTACCATTGTGACGTTAAGTGTGGCGTGCCGCAGAGCGGGTCCTCCAAGTCTGCTAGAGTTTTTTGTGTGGTATGCGCAGCGGCGAAGAGGGAGTTGACGGGTATCAACTCAAAGCTCAGCAAGTACCTTCAGCTCCACTCAGTTTTGTCGGGGTATCCATAGTCGCTGCACGGGACCAAAGACGGAGGTTCTACTGGACTATTTGTTCTTGCCTCAAGCAAGAATTCTCCATATTCCAGTTTAGAGCCGCCATGTTGTTCAGTTCCAATTAGTCCCAGTGCTCATCACCATCATCAATATTGAGCTAAAACTCTTTTAAATGCTTCTATAAATTTCTTTAGTAGACAAAAACTGCGAACCTTCCTGACGATGAGTTTCATCAACCTTTCAGTTCAAAAAGTAAAAGATTCTCTTTCCTGTTCATAACTCATAGAAATGTATTGTGGATCTGTAGCCTAGTAATATATATATATATATATTTTTGTTATGTCGGTCGACTCTTTTCTTGAAAGCATCTATAGTTTCTGTCGAATGGAATTCATGCTAAATTCGGTGTTGCGAAAAAGAGGCCTAGGAACTTCACTTTCTTTTATGTTTTATGCTTCAAGACTTAAAGTTTAACTGAAAAGCCAACTTATTTTTGTTATCATTTAACTGAATACGCTGCATTATCTGGCTTGTGTTGAGGGATTTTTTATTTTTTTTTCCAATCAAGTATGATGTTCAGAATATCTACGGCCGTCCTCACATCGCAAAATTCTATTATGACGCGGAAAATTGGAATCTCAATACAAACGCGGCTTTTCAGTGGTCAGCGATCAGCTCGCGGAAGGTAGCTAACTGCGTGAACACTTATTTCTCGTGAATCGTTTTCGTCAAGCATACAACACAGGTACAACTGGTACAAGGGCATAGAGGTACCACAAGCCCGACAAGGAAATTCTACTATATGAAAATCGATTATTCGTGAATAGCGGAGCAACGAAGTAACGTATTCCCATCAAGTCTTCAGGCTTCTTTAAGTGAATAAGTGATGGGTAACTAGATTGTCCTATCTCAGCCCTTTCAAGTTAGACTATAATATCTTGTTGCAGGTGGAAGTAAAACAAGAAGTACACACGCACGACGACGGGAAAGTACACCTCATACGAAGGCGAGCTCGGAGGATGCTTCTCCGCTTTTTAGCCACGTGTGGCTGTCTAAACAACCTCACTCCATCCCCTTAACCCAACTAGTCGCCTGTGCGTCCTTCAGGGAATGCGGATATGCAGTTCATTCCAGTTCAGCTTTCCACGCGGATTAGTTTCTGGAAGTCCCCCATTGTCCCAATATCCAAACTTGTCACAGAGAGATGGTAAAATATGGAACCATAAGGTAGGCTAATGAGCAGAAAGGAATTTCACTTTCTACTCCAAAGACATTGCAAGTTTCCATTGCGGAAAGCAAATGATAACAGATTTTCTACTCATCACTTGTGGATATATTCAAGAACTTTATATTATTATATTTTACTGTATCTGTGGACAAATACTGATAGTGACACTCACAGAAACTAGTGCGCTCGGAAGCGTTGAACTGGAATATGGCGAATTGAACAGAAATTTCACATGTTAAGGGGAGAACTACTTACGGTAATTCGGTTTTCGATTACGATTATTCCAAAGACACCCCGACCAAATTGGACATTCCTTTTAAATGAAAAAAAAAAGAAATTGTATGGACCGCACGTTCCCACATCGGGAGACTACGACCTTTTCGTCTACGGTATATTTTGAACCGAGACAGCTTGAATTTGTTTAACTGAAAAATAGGTTTACATCTTTATAGGTGGGAAAGGGAATGGAAATTTAACCAAAGATGTCAAGTCTTAGTGGAGCGAGAATATTTTACATCATGGTACATTCGAAAGACATCACAGGACAACTTGAACATTCATTTTTATGGAAAAAAGAAATCCTATTTATATATGTATTTGTAAGTGGACCACACATTGAAAGTGTTACCTGAAATGTTAATTTCATTAAGCGCGTTCTTCACGCAACAAAAAGTGTAAGCCTGTAGATGTTGCGTTACCAGTTAAGTTTCGTTGTCGATTGATTGGGTCATACAGCTGCTTATGGTTGTATGGCGGTTTATTAGAGGCGTTGCGTATTCGCTGGTGCTTTGACTATGGCGGTATTAGGACGAGAAACCTTAGTCGTCCGATTCGTACATTTGAAGTTTTTGTGATTCTATGTCCATGAAGGTATGGTAGAAAAAATAAACGATGTATATTTTTGGTATTTACTGTTATTAAATGTATCAAATATCCGTCGGCAAATAAAATATTTTCTTTTTGGACATTTTTAAACTACACTGTCAGAAGTTTCATAACAGATAGTGCATAACACTTTCAAGAATAACACCTTTTCACTTAGAAATAAAGTGTTATGACCAATTAAGTTTACACTATTTCGTGCCTAGATCTCCAACAACACCTTCAATTGGTAAAAATACAAACGGGAACGAAAGAAACATAACATATAACATCCCAAAAAGTTATCTGTTGAAACCGGGCATCCTTCTGTTGTCGTTACGTAACTTCTGAGAGTACAGTTTTTTTACCAATTGAAGGTGTTGTTGGAGATCTAGGCACAAAATAGTGTAAACTTAATTGGTCATAACACTTTATTTCTAAGTGAAAAGGTGTTATTCTTGAAAGTGTTCTGCGCAATCTGTTATGAAACCTCTGACAGTGTATACACTTGTTTGTTCGCCTAAATTTTCCCGATCCGCCTGAATGGAGTTTCTATACGCCCCCACCCCCCACGATGGATGGGATACGTGAGTGTCAGAAGGCACCCCTCCCCTTTGGCTGGATTGGGCCGGACTGAAAAACAAAGAAAACTGGTTAACACATTCTATTTTCATAATATTATAACGCCCACGAAAATCAACAGTTTTTTTGCGGATTTTTTGCTTTGGCACGGAAGACGGACTGCATCATAAAAGAGATTCCTAAAACGGAAATAATGAAACAATAAATAGAATATCTATTTGTATAAGCTTTCTATCACTTCCGCGTATTTTTCGCACACCACAGGTCGTTTGAGCTTCAAAGTTGGGCCTGAAAGAAAGAAAGAAATGAATTTCCTCACCTTTGAACCTATTGTCAATCAATCAATCAATCAATCAAATTTACCTCCATATAGCTTTAAGGTAGAAGATGTCAACATCCGAAATATTTACAAAATGCGTTAAAACGACAATAGATTAACTAATACACTTTACAAGAACTGTTTGTAGTATGTCTTCACTAGGTTGCCACGTGTGGTAATTTATTACCCAATTAGTTGATTATTTTTCTGATGATATCATCAAACAATTTTGGTGAATTTCACATAAAAAAACGACAGAAATCACTAAACCTCTCTAAGATACAGCTTTAAGACCTCTAAGATCCTACTCTACTTCAATCCTCAACTCCCAGTCTCTAAGATCCCGCAAATCACTGTATTTCAGCAGATGTGAGAATCGTGACAGGCTCATAAGACAACATTCTGCAACGCAAACACCACCAGATATCAGTTACGTTTTTTATCTCAATTCTCCTCGCGATTATCCTCTCAGTTCTCCTATTTCGCGTTTTGTGACTACTGAGATGAAGCCAATTCTCCTTTTTTTGCATTTTTGTTAGAATCGAGAGCGGGGAAAGCTTCGCGATTCTGCAGAATCGAGAAGTTGGTGCGATGGTTAATTCTCAATTCCCTTTCTCCGTCTCTTTCCTGATTGGTCAACAAAGGGCGGATGCTCAATCCGTATAAGCAGGCTTTGACGGGTGGATAAATTAGTGTTTCCGTCAAAAGCGAGAATGTAGAAGCGAGAACTGAGAATTCAGATAAAAAACGCAACTATTGTGCTAGCTAATATCTGCTGAAATTCCGCCTCCTTAAGTAAATGTTACGAAGCTTCTCACAATGTAGAATTTGGGTTTTTCCACTGACAGGTCACGAGGTCAGTACGAACGCCTAAAAGTACTGTCGGTTCAAAAAAAGAATCTCAGACCCGAACTTATCAATTCGTTGGACTAAACTATGAAGCCATTATATACAGATATGAAGGTCACTGAAGGTATGCCATCAGAAACAATAGTTGCGTTTTTGATCCGAATTCTCCGTTCTGAATTCTCGATTCTGAATTCTCGATTCTCGTACAAAATTACCGTTTTTGCTCCTCTCGCTTCTCGATTCTCACTTTTGACAAAAACACTAATTTGGCAGCTCGTCTGCAACCCGGTGTACCTGTTTGTGCATATTAAACACCGCACTCTATTGACCAATCAGGGAGGAGAACGGAGAGAGGAGAATCGAGAATTCACTATTGGAGCAACTTCTCGATTCTGCAGAATCGCGAGGCTTTCCCCGTTCTCGATTCTGACAAAAACGCAAGAAAAGGAGAATTCGCTTCATCTGAATAGTCCAAAAACGCGAAATAGGAGAATTCGGAGGAGAATCGCGAGGAGAATTCGGATCAAAAACGCAACTAATGTCAAAACTCGTTTTCTGACCTAGGCTATACATTCTTCCCGGAATTTACATTAGTATTGTGACCATAATCTTTTCCCAAGAACACACTGGTGCATGGGAAATATGGGAATACTCCAGCTTATAATGCAGCTTGCAATCTCGGTCGCAGATCAATACCGGACGGTAAAACTATCGAGTTTCGGAGAAAACTTCATTAATTAGAGACGTCTTGTTAAATCCCGAAAAGGAACCGGAAACTTTCCTAACGGTAGTTTCGGAATCTGCACCCTTGAACCCAACTTCAAAAGTTCCTGACACCTGAGTAGTGGGAGATTCTGGAAATATGCTACCCGGGAACGCTCACAGCGTACTGACCGCACAACCAGGAACCCATACATTTCCTGTAATACCTCGCCATTCAGGGGGCTTGTCAATAAGAGATTTCTAATGCTATGTTGACCGACCGGAAGATAGTTCGATAAATACCCACGGTCCAATCACGTCCAAGGCCAGATAGGCAAAATTTGGGATTGGCTGCTGCACTGTCAGAAGTTTCATAACAGATTGCGCATAACACTTTCAAGAATAACACCTTTTCACTTAGAAATAAAGTGTTATGACCAGTTAAGTTTACACTATTTCGCACCTAGATCTCCAACAACACCTTCAATCGGTAAAAATACTACACTGTCAGAAGTTACATAACGACAACAGGAGGATGCCCGGTTTCAACAGATAACACTTTGGGATGCCCGGTTTCAACAGATAACACTTTGGGACGTTATCTGTTTATGTTTATTTCGTTCCTGTTAGTATTTTTACCAATTGAAGGTGTTGTTGGAGATCTAGGCACGAATGAAAAAGCACGAAAAAGTGTAAACTTATTTGGTCATACACTTTATTTCTAATTGAAAAGGTGTTATTCTTGAAAATGTTATGCGCTATCTGTTATGAAACTTCTGACAGTGTGGCGCCCTGAGGGAGGACTCTCTTTGGCGCACACGTCCAATGAGGCAAACAAGAATGCCGACTCGACCCAAGTGGGCTTTTTGGAAAGTAGGCAAGGGTCGGGCAACATAGCAACATAGAAGCATAGGAAATGACAAGCCCCCTGTAAACGAAATTTATGGGTCTCTGGCACAACGGAGATGTTAGCTTGACATGGGCCCGTAACGGACTACATGGAGTGTCAAGCTAGGTGCCAGAAACACAACGCGATTTGTCATTCGCTAGGCGAATCGCGAAAAAAAGCGGAAAAAACACGCGTCTTCAGGAAACAAAATCCGCGCCCCGCCGTATCAACTCTAAAGATTGGTGCCCACAGAACGGAACGGATTCACATTCGTCTATGTGAATTCGCCGTCGCTACACTGTCAGAAGTTTCATAACAGATAACACTTGGGATGTAATCTGTTGTGATTTTGACTATTCAGATGAAACGAATTCTCCTTTCTTTCGTTTCATCTGAGGAGAATTCGTTTCATCTGAATAGTCTAAACACGCCAAATAGGAGAATTCGGAGGAGAATCGCGAGGAGAATTCGGATCACAAACGCAACTATTGTCAGGAAGACCCGAAAAACCACCGAAAAAGCATCTTCTGATTTTTTGTTTGTCGTCATGATTTCTGAAAAGTCACCAGATGCATTTTCGGCGGTTTTTCGGCTCTCCTTGGCAATGCTTGTTACGCATAAGCAACGTTTTCAAAATCACAAAAGACTACATCCCAAGTGTTGTCCGTTGAAACCGGGCATTGTTGTATCTGTATTTGTTATGAAGCAACATTGCACCGCCTAAGCTCTGGCCCTTTTCCTATCCTCTGGGCGACCGACAAGCTCTGTAGAACTTCGCGCGGTCTTTTACGAACGGCTCCACGCTTTTGAACCCCTCGTTCTCCCTCCCGTCACCTTGCTAACGATTTTCTTTCTCTGCTGCTAATGGCGGTAATCCAAACAAAATCAGCGCCAGAAACTCAATCCAGAATTGCCCAACTGTTACATTATATCTCCCCTGCCTTGATTTACAAGAAAGCGAACCTGAGAAACACTGGGCAACCGCTACTGGTGGCTGCTAACGAACCGATACATTGGTGTTTGTTAGTTCTATGTAACCAATAGCAAACTCACGCATGGCAAAAATCATTGGGGAGATCAGTAATACCAAGAACAAATAATCGGACAGAACCTCCGTCTTTGGTCCCACGCGGCGACTATGGATACCCTGACAAAAGTGAGCGGAGCTAAAGGTACTTGCTCGAGCTTTGAGTCGATACCCGTCTACTTCCGTCTTCGCCGTTGCTCATCGCAGAGCACTAAGTGCAGTATGAACGCTGACCCGCTATGGAGCGCGTCCAGAGAAACAATCGGCTTTGACTTTGAAAGTTTCTTCTACGCGGTTTCACAGCGACATAGCTATTTGTAGAGGTTAAAAGCCTTTATTTACTATCAAGAAGCTCACCTAGTTCTCCGCCATGAATTGAGAAATCCTTCGGCAAAAGCTGCCATTTCTGAACTTTCTGTGCATTTGAGACTGCTTTCCCGTTTGCCCGAATCATGCCATTTTGGATTGCCAAGAAAGTTTTTCCTTTGGGGTCACTGCAGGCGTGTATCACTTCTTCGACTGTGGAGACATCTATTCCGGCATTTTCTAAGAACCAGTTTCGGGCACCGTTTGTGAGGGTGTTGAGGGGCTCCTGCGTTTCGGCGTTGACATTGGTCTGCAAATGAAACAAAATTAAATTTTGGTTTCAACAACTTCAGATGATTTTACAACGCGTAAGAAAGATAAGATGTACGTTTTGTTTTTCGATCCCGAGCGTGTTTACCTCCATAGCTACAGCGATATTTCCTAGCGCAAAAACGAGCGTAAAATACCTATACCACCGTATACCTGCACTGTCAGAAATTTCATAGCAGATAACACAAGGATCCGCGGTTTTAACAGACAACACTTGGGATGTTATCTGTTCTGATTTTTATTCATTAAACGTCCCGATGAAAAATTTGTAGCCAGCGTAGTTGTATGATAGTCGTACGAAAAAGTTGCATGTATTGATATTTAATAGTAAAAAATACCATCAATTAATGTGCCTCAGACTAGGCCAATCTTAAGCAGTAGTATCCAGTAGCATCCTGTCTTGCTAATAGTAGCACGCAGTGGAATGCAGTGACACGGTAGCCTTGACATGGACGCATGTATCTGTTCGTACTGCATGCTACTTTTTCACAACTTCATACTACTATTTTGAATAATTTTTCATCGGAGTTATGCATGGCAAGAATTGCCAGGAAGAATCGAAAATTTGCTTACTTTTCCGATATCATGATGACAAGAAAAAAGTCAACAGATGTTTTGTCGGCTCTCTTTCTGAACCCGTATACAACATAGAGGTACGACAAATCCGAAAGAAAAAGTTCATTCGACGAACGAACGGCGGAGCAACGAAGTAACGCATTTTGATCGGGTCTTCAAGCCTATTTAAGTTAGTATGTGAATGGTAAATAGACTATCTTGTCTCATCCCTATTCGGTTAAACTTTCGGACACACTAAATGCACCATCGGAAAGACGATTCTAAGACCCTGGTCTGGATACCCCCATTTTCCAAATATAACACATAGCTTTAAAAGCTGACCGGACACAAACATTCCTGGAGATAGTTTGCGGTGGCAGTCCGAATACAGCGTGGAAACTACGCTTCTAAACCTCTCTGTCCCCAAGATACTTGTTATAATTTGACAAAAAAAAAAAACATTTCTGGACGGAGTTAATGATCATCTATTCAAACCATAAGAGAAATTTCAACTACAGTGGTCATCCGAGCTTCACCCTAAGGACTGGAGAGTATTCTCGAGCATGAATAGGGGCTTTCCACCCTCTGTTCCCGACAAGGTCTTTGATTTGTATACGACAAGCTGAAAAAGAGTCATCCGAAGTATTACCATAGCAACTAATTAAAGGGAAAGCCGCCCTCAGACTTCGCCATTAGAATACGGCATACACTTGAGAGCTATTCGACGAAAAAAAATAAGTGGTAGAAAAGCTGGGAAAAGTATCTTCAGCAGTGCCGGAATAAACCATGTGGGGGCCTCCTAGACGAAAAAAGGGCACGGCAACTTTCTTCTTCTTCCTCAAGAACTGACCGTATCTTCGGACGGAATCACTGTTCCTGGCCGGCTTATATCTGACTATTGTAGCGGTCTGCGAACTATGTTCACAAGCCCCTTGGCCAATTGGTAGATCGGTCACCTTGTAAGCGGAGAGTACTGGGTTCAAATCCCGGCTGAGGAGTTTTTTGTCTTTCAGTTAATTAATTATAATAATTACAAATCCGTCCATGTCTTTTCTCTTGCGAGTTACACAGCAGCGGACAGTTATCAGGTCGTTCTGATCACGGTCCCGAGAAGAATGCCGAAGCCTGTTCCTCTCATTACATTACGTGACACTTTTTTTTTTTTTTGCGGACTATTATGAGTTTTGTTATAAAATGACTAGGCAGAAAACAAGAACAGAGAACCATCTGGCGGTTTGTTTCATGTTGCCAATACTATGATCTAGAGGAATAGTAGTCACTCACATTGTTCAGTAAACGATGAGTTTGCAGTGACACTGCAAATGTGAGAATACTTCCAAAATAAGTTCGTTAAGATCCTTTTAGAGCTCTTAAGCGTTTTACCTCGGTCGCCAGGACACCAGGAACGCTTCCGTTTCTCGCGTTTCTCAAATTTCCTTGCTCTTGGGTCAATTTCCGGGATTCTTTGGGGGGTGACTTTCCAATCTAAGTGACCAACAAAACTGGAAAATCCTTTAACATTTCAGTCGAACGAACGAATTTCGTCCAAAGAAACTTCGTTAGTTTTGTTACAAGAGCGAAATGGAGTTTTCCATTCACAATCACCAAGTGCCTAAACAAACTGAAGAGCTGAGCGCATAAAGGTGATAGCTCGCTTTTTTTGACCAACTCAGTTAGGAGCACCATCTGAGACATTTTTGCGCTATTTCTCCCTGTGCTACAATTTTTTTTTTTTCAGATTTGTCCTACTGAGACAAAGGTGATAACTAGCTTTTGATAAATTTTCCAAACTTTAAACGCGATTATCTCAAAACAAGCGAAAAGTGACTTATCACCTTTGTGCAATCAGCTCTTCAATTTTCAAAATTCTTTTGAAAATGGTGCAAAAAATCGAACTAAGTCGAGAAAAACTTCGTTAGTTTCACCAAGGTTTCACTCCAGAAGCGAATAAGCGATACTTTTCTATGAGCTGATGAACTCGAGCTCCTCAATCCTCAGCTTCTATTTCAAACAATTCCATCTTTTTGGATCGATGATAACTCCCAAATAGGCTTCTAGGTTCAACGAGCGATAAGACTGTTCCCACGGGAGTCTTAGCTCCCACTCTATATCCTGACAAGGGATCTCAATTATTCTTTGATCTACTGCAAAGAAAACATATGAAATCCTTATTGCCCTGGAGATAGCAAACCGCGGACATATCACCACAAGGACCTTAAGAGTAAATAATACTACGTTGCTCTTCCGCCTTTGCGAGTCTCTTAACCTATGCAAGAAACATTTTTTTCTCACTCCAATTCAGCGTCCGAAGCGGGCTAGTTTCCGAATGTCCCTCGCTGTCTCAATTACAACAAGACCAAAGTTTTCGATAAGATCCCAAAATTCAATATTTGATCCAGACAATTAGGGTTGGTCTTCCCCCGATCCAGTCTTCGCCAGACTCTTAACCAGCACCGAATTCAAGCCAGAGTTACCTGTCATCTTTCGTACCCTTTTTCATCGAATCCTTCAATTGTACATAGTTAATTGTCTTCAGTGCCTTAATTTATGTTGACGTTGCCAATGCTATTTTTGTAATATTACGGCGCAGTAAACAGTAAACGGATTGATTCATTGATTGGTTGACTCCTTGGAATATTTTTACTCTCAAAATTTAGAAACAGATCAAGGCCAAATAGCTAATCATCTGAGAAAACCATTCAGCATGTGTGTTTGTCATATATATAAATGATTGTCATATATATATATATATTTAATTTATAACCCACCAAATGCACATGGCGACAGTGGAGTAAATGGAAGTAAAGAAAAACAAACACAAATAACAATCAACATTAATGACGACAATTTGGACAAAGTTTCTAATCAGGCCTAAAAAACTCATGGAAAACATCATGTACACTATGAGCTGGATGGTTAGATGTTCTTAACAGAGACGCCGACGTCCTCTCCAGTGACCCAATGACATCTTGCACCCCGAATTTCTGAATTAGTTTACGGTTACGACACGAACGAGGGAGATACATTAAAAATTTACAGTGATTAAAATAGGATGTTTTTAAAACTTTCAGATCTTTTTTCCGCAGAATGTGGTACACACCAGAACAATAAAGGATATAGGGCGCGCAAAATGCATTATAGATTCTACCAAGCGCCTTTCGGTTATACCGACTTCGGTTTGGACAGAGGCGGCCATACGCAATACGAATCAGTTTAGAGGTATCCTGAGTGATAGCCGAGCAAGTCTTTGAAAGCGTATTTTTAAAATTGAGGCCAAGCCACTGTAACGAATCAGTTGCGGGAAGTGAGAACAGACCCATGGACAGCGTGAGTGGTGCACCAGAAGATAAAG
Organism: Branchinecta lindahli; assembly: GCA_023053555.1. Lineage (NCBI taxonomy): Eukaryota > Metazoa > Arthropoda > Branchiopoda > Anostraca > Branchinectidae > Branchinecta > Branchinecta lindahli. The sequence goes on along the minus strand of JAKZAO010000006.1, from coordinate 9,552,750 downwards.
CATTATAGATCCAGCATCTCTGCTTACCACCAAATCGGACATCTAATCAAATAATATTTTTAACAAACTTACCGGTTTTGGCCGGATTCCGGGCGAACTACTTGTCAAGTTGTCCGGCGAGAAAATGGTTTTCACCATCGTGTTCAGCATGTCTTCTTACCCCATAATCGACTATCACATTAGCTGTTTAAAAATGTTTTGTTTGCCCCTTAATTTAAACCTCCTCGCCCACCCCTCAATGTAGGGCTACAGAGCCCATCTACGAAATCGACCTTACTCTTGACCCAAAGAATCCTCACACCAAGTTTCATCAAAATACCTCATTCCCTTCGACAGTTATCGTGCTCACAGACGGACGGACGGTCAGATGGACGGACCACTTTTGCGGTGTCATAGGTATCCTTACACTTACGTTTTGGGATCCCAAAAACGCAGCGAAAAACGAGGAAGGGGGTCCTGCCTTGTTTTTCTGGTTTTCTTCTTCTTCCTCCTTAAGACAGGAGCCCTTTTCTGATTAACGGCAGGAGCCCTCAACGACAGAGAGATGGTAAAATACGGATCCATAGGGAAATCAGCAGAACCTAATAGCATTCAGTTTCTACTCCAAAGACAGGAAGATTTTCTACTTGTCAACTTTCGAACCTATTTTACTATATCTGTCACAAGCGTCGATAATGAGGCAATAGGAGAACTTCAGAAACTAGAGGGCGATCCAGGCGGTCTGGAAAGTTCTGCTGGCATATCTGCCGTGTTTTCTTGCGACAGCGGCTAAAACTCACTCCGCTTTCCGATGCTGTTACTGGCGGTGTTCTGGCGCTCCGCCAGTTTTGGAAAATGACGTGGAAAGTCACTACGTACGTGGAGAGTGGATTCGGCAAGCTAGCGAGAAGTTCTTAAGACACTACAACTTTCCGCTTGTTCTAGCGCTTGGTGGATTCTCGCTTTGCTTTTTGGAAAGCAAATCCGTGAAGTCGCCTTTAGTTCGCTTGTAAGCGCTGGACTGGAATATAGCGTATAAGCGAGCCGTGAAATTGAGTGCCAACGGACCAATCAGCGCGCCACGCGCCATCGCCGCGCCAATCAGATCGCCAAATCACCGAATCTGAGCTCCAAAACAGATGGCAACAGCACGGAACAGATAAAAAGAAGTGATCAAATAAGGACAAGAACAGATAATAGAATGTGACTAGTGCCAAAGGGTTACACCGTTCTCGTCTATCGCTAAGAGAGAACATATAAAACGGCATAGCTAAGGGATAGGATAAAACGAAAGTGATCAGAGAAGAGTAGAGTATAGGATATTGGCTAAGTACAGAGGATGAAACGGCTACGAACTCCAGGAATTAACGGAGTTAACTCGAAAGCATCCTAGCACCCACTTTCTAGACGCTAGTTCAAACTAGGACTCTGTACGACTCTGATATGATCTAGCGACGCGATTTGGAAGTACATGGTTGGGCGCTGTCAGGACAGCTCCCAACAGAAAAATCAAATTCAATTCAATTTATTTCTTCAACATGTCCAGCATTCAACATACTCTTATAGTGGGTTTTACCCGTGAACGAGGACTTCAACCAATAGTCAAGCGACCTCAGCAAGAAAAAGTTCAAGAAAGGCAGTGGATCGCGACGACTATACTCTACAAGAAGAAGAAGAAGAAAAACTTACCTGTTGTATGAAGGAAGAGTAAAAAAAAATATACGGCTGCGTTGCGGTTGTTATTTTCATTCCTGATTAAAAACGCCACATTTCGAACAAGAGAAGGTGTGCCCGAAAGGTCAGAGAATACTACCCACCCACGGAATAGAAAGAAGAACAAGTTGGGCCAAATTCGTTTTCTGCTATTCGTGAACAATGCTGAATGGTGACCTTTTTTTTTTTTTTTTTAGAAAAAAGGTACAGTCGTGTTCACAATAACTATTTCTATCGGCCGGTAATGTTTCTCATCCATTCTTCAACTAACTAATTTAAGTTGTAAGATCTCATAACAGCGCAAATACTAGGGCTCAAAATGGCATGGATTGTTAAAGACGACTGAAGCACAGGTCTTAAAGGTATCAGCCTACCTTTAATGTGAGCAGGATGGACAAAAACTTTCTGCGGTCGCCAATGACCATAGCCTGAGAGACGCAAGGTAGTTCAGCCTTGGCGTTATCCTCAATCAACACCGGGGCTACGTTTTCTCCTCCAGCAGTAATGAGCAACTCCTAAAATGAAACATGTTCTTAGCCGTGTTCGACTTACCAACAGTAATCCATCTACATTATCCTACAGTTGTCCAGTCGTTTTCTTCACGAATAATGACGTCATTGTCGAGGAACTTCTCTTCATAGAGCGAATCAAACGGCAATATTGTGAACACTGCTGTTACCAGGGGCGTCACGACTGGGGGGAGGGAGGGGGGACGCCCCCAATGTTGTCGGCCAGTCAGTAAAAATAACCGAGTCGACGCGAAGCGCCGCGACTTTTCGTCAAAAACAGTTGATTTTTGTTCATGAAAATCAGTCGATTTTTCGTCAAAACGGACGGTTTTTCTGAAAACCAGTCGATTTTTTTTTCAAAACTGTCGTTTTTTTCTTGAAAACAGTCGTTTTTTTCTGCAAAAAACAGTCGGTCAGCCAGTCGGTAAATGCCTTGCCCCCCAAAAACATTTTGGCTAGTAACGCCTCTGGTTGTTATGGTACAAGAAACATACTTCACAATAGACGAACTGTTTTCATTCGTTTGCTAGGTTAAGATAGAAATCCCAAAAAAGAAAAAAATTACGTCGGGAATTCCGGATATTATGCGACGGTTTTATTGGCGACTACGTCTACAGCTTTTAAGTAAAAAGGCAACAGCACTACTCCGTCGTCGAACAAAATGGTCGGCAGTAGGACAATCGTTGATGAATCGACCGCAGACCTTGTAGACGGTCGAGACTGATTTCCTATGCATGATACGGTTTGCATACCGTGCCGCTAATCTCAGATTCGCCGTATTACCATCCACCTATCGTTTCATTGAAGATTGCCAGTTCATTTCTTCTAGCTTTTGTTGGTGACATGGGTGGTCACTAGTATGGTCAGTGATCAATCAATCTTTACTGTTCAGAAACATTTTCGTACGGTATACCCAATATTTGTACGCTCTTTAGGTATCACGCTTCTACATAAGTCAAACAATTCAATATGTAAACAATACAATAAATGACCCATGCTAACACTTACAGGTATCGCGAAAAAAGCGCGAATACTGCGCGAAATACTATAAGCTTATACTCCAAGTTTCGTAGATGTTTGGGGTTAAACAACTTACTTTTATCCGGCCTGTGATGTGCAGGAAACCGAACTGATCGACTTTGCCAACGTCACCGGAATGCAGTAGACCATCGTCATCAATCGCTTCGTGGGTCTTCTGCTCGTCGTCAAGATAACCCATAAAGACGTCTCGGCCGCCCATGCAAATCTGGAAAATAATAAAATATCCTTTAGAAATCTTTCAGACCTGGAAATGTAAGTAACATAACCGGAAGAAAATCAACATCTCCCAGACACTACAAGAACCCTGACTTAATACGGTATTTATTTTTGTTTTAGTTTAAGAAGGCGTCCGTTTCTTTTAAAGGACCCGTCGTTACTATAATCGTCGTTATAAAATGGAGCTTTAGAAGCCAAATAGTAGAATAGATCAATCTCCCAGAAAGTGTTGTGAATGCAAAAAATATCAACCAATTCAAAGCAGGTGTCGACTACCACCTGGCTGAAATTCAATTTAGTGTGTAGAGTGTCCCGAGAAATTTATAGAGGTGAAAGCCTTATTATTGCAATTATATTATTATTATTATTATTATAATGGCAATGCAACCTACTTAGTAATCGTCCATAATCAGTAATTAATTGCATACGGACCATTCTAACCCCCCTAACGACAACTCACAGATCTTCACGCTTGACTTGTTTCGCTATTTTCGATGCGTAGGCTATCATGCTGCCGACGCTTGTTTGCAAGGAGTTCCGTCGTAAGAAAACCCGGTTATGTAAATTTTTCCCTCTTTCTTCTAGAAGTCAATGGGCCTGGACAAAAGCTACACCCAAAGTCGTTGGAAATTTTTCGAAAGCACAAACTAGTTTTAAAGTATTTTACTATTTTAAAAATACTGGAACATACACAGTAAACAGTACGATGAGTGCTTTAAGAAAGTCCCTCTTCTTCCCCGCAATACGGTATTGTTTGGCACATGCATCGTTATCAGTCAGAAACATCTTTTTACTAGTTTCCAATTCAAAGTTGCTATTTCCAAAGATTTTATTTATCAGTTTTGAGGAATTACAGCATAACACAGACCAGACTTCTGCACCCCAATTTTGAACATATGCCGACGGAGGCGAGGGGGGGGGGATAGCGAGAACAGTTATGTAAATTTTCTGTGCGGCTACTAGATATGCCTTATTTTCTTCCAAAAGATGAAAGTCTTCTATCCAATAACAAGTCTCTCTTCCACCAGAGTTGAATCCCCAGAGAAAAATATCCTTTTAGAGATAGGAAGGAAGTTTTACAAAGGTATCAGCTCTCAATCCCCTTGTTCAATCTCTAAGCACCAGAAAGCAATTCTCAAAGTTTGTCTACGATTAAGTCCCAGATCGTGGTTCCGACAGAGGACTAACCTGGCCAACATGGGGGGAACTACCCACACCTTTCTGTCCACAAAACTTGTCCGTCAAAAAGGTTAGCTGAAAGGCATGCAGAGCCATGTTTGTATGATAATACCTAAGACCACCAGTATTGGGTAGCGCGTAATAAAGTTATTCATTAGTCCATAGCGAATCCACAGAAGAAATAGCTAGTATTATCCGACCGACTGACACGCCGGACACTTTTGTTTCAGCCATTTTCATCTCTCGCACTAGACTTTTTTAAGTCTATGGGTTTTCTAAGGAAACCCGCCTTCAGACTCTCAAATTTTGTAAACAGTAAAAGAATATAATCCTCTTGTTTTGGAAAGACGATTCATAGCCATGAGAAGGTTTAGTCTCAGTAAACATCTGTAAAAGGATGACATAGAAGGGGTGTGTAAACTCGTTGACAGTAAGGACTTACCCTGGTGTAGGATTTTAGAACCTGCGACAGGGCTTTTCTTCAATAGCCAGTGTTGCCAGACTGTAGTCCAGAAAATAAGCATCGGCCTTTGCAAAATACGCCAGAAATATTTACACCTTCTAAAAACTCAAGGACTATCAAAACGACCCCCCCCCCCAAATTGGCGTAACACTAGCGATATTTTTACGCCAGTCTCTAACAAAATCCGCCAGTTTGGCGCAAAATCGACGAATCTGGCAACACTGTCAATAGCCCTCGACGCAAAGCCGGCTAGAGCCCCTCTGCTGGCCGCTGGTACGACCATATGCTACAAAGAACTTTCATCTTTGGCGACAGCGCAGACTCGCAACATCGATGTTGCGCTACGCATGCGTTATGCTTATTAAAGCATTTGTCCACCTTAGACTTTTGTTTTGCAGAAAAGGCAGAACAAGCTTTTGTCATTCTAAGTCTAAGAAGTACCGCTTGAAGTTCCTCGATCGCATGAATTTCACGATTTTATCACAACAACAATCCAAGAAAGACTAAAAGGACCCCTCTTTCTTCTTCTGCCTTCCTTATTATCCCTAGCTCCCTTGTGGAATTATAAGCTTCTGAAATCCCTGCTTTTCACCGTTCTTTCGTTTTGCACTCATGACTTTTTAGCGCTTTTTCGGCCTAGCCGAGTTTTGCCCGTCACGCAACGCAAACTTCGCCGAAAGCTTCAAGGTCCGCCGACTACTCTTTTGCACATAAGAATATGAGAAGCTTCAAAGTAATGTTTTCATTTTGGAAGACATGGCAGACCATCAGGTCTATCTTCTGTTTTGGATTTAATTTTGTTTTGTTTGGTTTTCCCACTTTTAAACCACCGCGCGTAAATTGTTCAAATATTTTGCGTCCTGCCGCGTTGGAGAGCGTGAAGGTTATATAGAGTCGAGGAGCGCTAACAAGAAATTCTCTAATTTCGCGTGGTATAAACCCCTTAAAAAATTCCCTTGACAATCTGTACGCTGAAAATTTTGTGACGAGAAGTGTTTTAAAAGTACACTGTATAGTCCAATGGCGTATTTTTTTTGCATTATCATAAATCCTGCTGATACTATCAAACCAGGAAAGCAACCAGAAGCGGAGCAAAACAGATCCATCATGGATAGACATGGCCACTGTTCCTGTTCCTGTTTTTTTTTTTCTGTTTTACTGTTTCCTGTTTTCTCTTTTAGGGATCCACAAATAAACAGAACAGCACGCTGTTTTGAACCCAGCCGTTTTTTTTTATCCCTAAAATGAAAACAGGAAACAGTAAAACAGGAAGAAAAAACAGGAACAGGAACAGAAAACAGGAACAGTGACCATGCCTAATCATGGACCTTTTTCGCTCCGAAGTGCGAATTTCGAATACTTCTTGTTCGTATTACTATTGTGTCGACGTGTCAACGTTATAACTGCCATGCATTCATACTATGGTGAATAAATCTGAACTGAATTGGATTAAGGTAAGGTAAGGTAATTACTATTATTAAACATAAACCACTCGCGCTGGTACGGAAATTATACATACCTCCCCATTGCCATCCTTGTCCGGTTGGTAGATGACCGTCCGACTGCCAGGGACGGTTTTACCCGTGCTTCCGAATTTGAATGCATGAGGGACGTCTAAGGTATGGGGGCCTGTTGATTCACTCATCCCGTATACCTAATAGAAAAGAAATAGTCAAGTAGATGACACATTTCTAGATCAGGCATGAAAAGAAGTAAAAGGTAGTTATCAGCATCAGCCCAGACAGGCTTAACTGGCGGTGCTGATCTCCAATTCTCAGCCCTCAGCCAGGAAGTGCAATGGTCGGTTGGGTGCCAGCCATCCTGGTGCTTTCGCTCACCCTTCCTGTCACCTTTCCCGGATTTCTCCAGGTATCCATTTGAAGCTGGGTGGACTTTGGCTTGTCTTACAGGGTTATGCCACAAACCACCGCCCCAAACCAAACGGTATGCCATGGCCCGCCATGGCTCCACGGGCTTTTTTGGGAATAAATTCATTCAAATTCATCATAGCCAAATGCCGTGGCAATACAAAGATACCGGATTTGCTGGCACACTTACGACAAACATGGCCGCAAGGCTTTAGTGTATTAAACTACTACTACTACATGCATGACCTGCTGACGTTAGAATACTACCCTGGTTCGTACTAACCTCGTTAATAGGGATGTTCAGTGATGCAAAGTAGTTGAGGATATCTATAGAGATGGGGGCAGCACCGGAGTAGCACAAGCGGGTATTTTCCAGACCCAATGCCTCCCGTACTTTTCTGAAGACTATCCTCTCAGCCAGGAAGAAGCCAAAAGGCTTGGAGTCATCCCTACAAAAGGATCAGTCATTTTTCTTCGCTTTTCTTTTTTCTTCTTACTTACTTTCCTCCTTTGGGCCAGCCAACCCGTAAGATCTTGGTTAAGGGCACTGTTGCTAATCTCCCAACTTTAGACATTGGGATATGGACGTGGTCGTTGTTCATTCAATGCTTATAAAGGGCCTGTGTTCGCCTTCCGACTGTTAATTTGCAAAGATGAAGAACATATAATACTATTTTGTAGTAGAACAACCGTCACTACCTGTCCTAATTCATCTTTCTATTCAATTCCAGGCCTGAATAAACGCTATCACTACTATGTCTGAAGTGTCGTGGATTTTTGCTTGGCGCTGTGACTGAGAAATGGAGGTTCTTATCATTATGCATTCATGTAAAGAAGCTCTACAAAGAACGTCCAGCTTTCATGTTCGTTGTAGTTTTACAGCAGCAAGGTTCACACACGACCACTAGGTGGTTGCAACATGGCACAAAATTTAAGTCCAAAGCTTGCAATGGTACCAAATCTCTTTGGGAGAAGACGGAAAGGTGTTATGTATTACGTAAGTCTCACACTAATATCAATATTTCAACAGCTTAATCTATTTTTGTAGTGCAAATTTTGTAACTGTTTCCAACTACAGCGATTCTTCAAAAATTCGCAGCGAATCTGTAGCATTGTGGCACTACTATACGTCCCTCATAAAATCCAATGACGAATTGACGCCAGATGCGCTAGAGTTGCGTTTTTGCAGATACCATGGTATCTGATATTCGGTCTAAAGTCGTTTTTGCAGTTATCGTGGTATCTGATACCACGGTCAAAAGGCGTTTTTGCAGTTGTCGTGGTATCTGGCCAGTTACCGTGGTAACAGATATTCAGATATCACGGTCCGACCGTGGTATCTGGTCGTGGTATCTGAAAAGTCATCTCACTTTTATCAAATTTTGTCAAATTGGTGAGAAAGAAGTTCAGCACTTAGTGATGTAACTGGATATCAGGTTTCCTTTTGGGATGACTTCGAAAAGTGCAATTTCGGTAATAGTCGTTTTTGCAGTGGACCGTATATCAGATACCACGGTAACTGCGAAACGACTAATTGCAGATCCAGTTACCGTGGTAAGAGATACCATGGTATCCGCAAAAACGCAACTAATAACAATCACTTCTTGAGATCGAGGGATAAGTTATCTGAAGGGTGAATAAGCGATTAGGCTTTCGCTTCATACCGAGTCGCGCATTAGCCCCGTTGAAAAGCAACTAGCGCTCAGCACTGAAGTCGGAAGCCAGAACTGACAACTTGATGAAGTTTGACAGAACAGAGTTGGGTAGAGCACAAATAGAGGCAGAAGCATTTTAAACAGTTTCAAACACGGCTGGGCCTAAGAGGAATTGAAAATAACCAAATAAACCTGGATAAACGTACACCCGGAAGTAACGTGTCATTGTTTATTTTATGCTAGCGCATCTAGCGGCCAAAAATGAACTAATCTGGAAGGAATTTTATGAAGAGCGTATTGTGGCCGACGAAAAATCGGGCTGTTCTGCGCATATTCGCGTCAGCGTGTACCCACAGTAAGGCATTGTGAAAATAGGTGTAATAAGCTATTTAGCGCTATATGTGATATTTACGTCTTATTACACGCTTGTTCAATATGAAAGTAAAAGGTTCCTATCGATGCGACGTTCAGTGTTGCCACATTGACCTATTTGAAATGCTTAAGGCGTACCTCTCAACGTTCCTCGACAACGAGGAAAAGCAGCGCTCCCGGCCACAATTAGCCCGTACACAAGGCACGAACCCAGTCAAACCAATTACATATAATTATGGAGACCATGTGGTCTCTTTTTAAGTTAATTAGTATCTAATTCACTTCAGTTACGACAATAATGGTGCTTAATTTCCAAACTCTGCTAATTAAAACACTTCCGTATAGAGGAACGATGGCGGTTTCACCGTGAATTTGGAAGCTTGCTGTCTATCCCTATCTGACTGAAAGCTAGCTAGGGAAACAGCTGAGAGATTTAACGATTTTTGAGAGATGACGTACTGTTGATGTTCCTGAGGCATTTAAAGTCCCGAAGTTCTTTTCTATCCAAAATATCTTGTTGACCAGTAGAGGTTATCAAGTAGAGTTTTTCAAAAAGCATCTGCTGACTTTTTCCGATATCATGACGACAAACAAAAAAGGCAGCAGATCGTTTTTCGTCGGATTTCCTGGCAATGCTTGTTATACATAACCTTTAGTGCATAATGTTTTCAAAATCACAACAGATTCTATCCCAAGTTCAAACTGCGCATCCTTGTGCTATCTGTTAAAGCCCCGTTCACAAGCATGCCTAGCCAAGCACGAATGCCTAGACACGAGCCTAGCATCACCGTTCACACCCATGCTTGGGCGCAGAATTTGGGCCAGGCACATAAGGCGTTTTTCCGTGCTCCCACAAACAGTTTGTGGGTCGATTGTGGCTTGAAAAGAGTATTTCCGCGGCCTTTTCTGCGGCCCACAAGTGTGTTTCCGCGACCAACAAAATTTTCGTGGCTCGCTTTGTGGCTCAAATTCGACAAACAACTGCCGAGGTGATTGTCGATTTTGTGGCTCGATTTTGGCAGGAAATTTAAACTTAGCAGCAAAACAACGTCAAAACAGTAAAATTAAAAACTTTCTCAAGTATGTGGACGTAAAACAGAAGATCCTTTTTGCGCAGAATGGTAAGGACGAAAGCCTGGAATTCTATTTATTGAGATTATGCACGATTTTTATTTATATATTCCGACATTTGAATTTACCGCCGAAAAAATAGACAAAACGGCGTTTCCGCGAGTTTCAACTTGTGGCTCGACTGTGTGGCACACAATCGTGTTTCCGCGAAAAATACTCAGAAGTGTGTGGCCCACAATTGTGTCACGGAAAAACGCCTATAGTTCTAGGCTCTAGTACTCGGTGCCTGGCTAAGCTTGGGCACGTGTCTAGGCATTTTTGCTTGGCTAGGCGTGCTTGTGAACGCGGCTTAAGAAACGTCCAACAGTGTAGCTTGAGGAACCCAGAAAGTGATAAAATACCGTAAAAACGTTCTGACTGTACATAAAACGCCCATTACTCACCCTTGCATTACACTGCTGTTATACTTCGTGCCCAGTCCTTTCGCCCACGTAGCAATCGCCCTTTTAAGACCCTTCGTTTGGCTTCCAACATCCATCATCTTCTCGTAGATTTTCTCCCAGACTCTAGGGACTCCGAAGAAAATGGTGGGCTTGACTTCTTTTAGTGTGTTGATAAGCGATCCCTAGGAGAGAATAAAGTTAGTCTCCCTCAGACCGAGACCGCTTAGGGAGTCGAGGTGGAATAGGGTCAACTTATTTATTCCGGAAAAGGTGAGGGCCAGGGCAACATAAATCGGTGCTGTTTGAAAGGATGTAGCTGCAATTCGAATCGCATACTTCCGTTACTGTAAATTTCTCCTTTACTTGCCAATTTGGTATAAAAACCGAAAAATGATAAATAAATTTTCAGTAACAGACATAACTGTTAAACTTGACGAGCTACATAGGAATCTGTCCGTCGCAGCGTTTTCTCCGCATCACGGTCTTGTCCGTTTGTTTGAAGTGTAATAATCTGTTGAAGTGTAAAATTGTGTTGTAATTTAACTTGTGTTCTTTCTTTTTTATATCTACTCCACTATTTCTATTTATAAAAATATTCATTCATTCATTCATTGATGGTATAGGGTATCGGTATCTTTTTCTCTGCATTACAAAAAAAAAAACGGGAAAGTGGATGTTATTGTGGTACATGACGCTTGAAAATGCCTTTGGCCTCTCAATAGTTTCATCGAATACAGGAACTTTCGCCGCGTAGAAGTTGTCCGCAAGTTCTTTATTGGGTTGTTCGAGCCATTCGTTATTATTTGGGATGGAAGAGAATTCCAACAATTGCCTGTTCTGGATAGACCATCTTCTAACGCCCTGAGAAACGTCAACCACTCAACTTACAATCAAAACCCAAGTAGGCCAATAATACTGAACTTTAGAGGCGAGTCAACTCATCGCCTTAAATCACCCTAAATTGCACTTCGGAGCAATGTAAGATATAATCCTGATGCGATGCTCCTACAGGTGTTGAGTCTGGTGATTGGTTTCGTCTAGTTCTTGGTACTGAATTCCGGTGCATCCCACACTGTCAGAAGTTTCATAACAGATAGCGCATAACACTTTCAAGAATAACACCTTTTCACTTAGAAATAAAGTGTTATGACCAATTAAGTTTTCGTGCCTAGATCTCCAACGACACCTTCAATTGGTAAGATTACTAACGGGAACGAAAGAAACATAACAGATAACATCCCAAAGTGTTATCTGTCGAAACCGGCATCCTTCTGTTGTCGTTATGTAACTTCTGACGGTGTAGTATTTTTACCAGTTGAAGGTGTTGTTGGAGATCTAGGCACGAAATAGTGTAAACTTTATTGGTCATAACACTTTATTTCTAAGTGAAAAGGTGTTGTTCTTGAAAGTGTTATGCGCGATCTGTTATGAAACCTCTGACAGTGCAGTGCAGCATCCGGGGTTTTGTTTGCCATTCAGTGTCCACAGATCGTTTGAAGGCATCTACGGTCTTGGATGTAACAGACTCCTCTGACAGACGTTCCAAAGTGAAATGGCTCGGTCCCGGAAGAAATGACTCCGGGTTCTTGTTCTCGAGAATGGCATCTCCAGACGCCTTGAGTATGAGGAACAGTGTCGTTGCTCAATAGCTTAAACGCCTGGATTACGTCTCCTCGTTTTCTTCGTTAGACTAGTGTCGGGAGTTTCAGGCGCTTTAGCCGTTCCTCGTATGGAAGGTGTTTAGCTGTGCTGATGATTTTTGTCGCTAGTATTTTCTAGGGTTTCTTAATCCTTCTTGAAGAAGGGACTTGCGACAATCATCCCGAATTCCACTCTTGGTCTAACCATAGCCTTATACAGCTTGGTAATTACTTGAGATTTTCGGGTTATGAAACTTCGCTTGATAATGCCCAGCATCTAATTTGAGCTAGCTGCTGCTTTGTGGCAATGGGTACTGAACTTGATCTTGTTTTCGACAACGAGACCAAGGTCTCGCTCTTCGACTGTAGACTCGAGAGTCAATCTTTGTCCATTTTGTGGTTAGCATGGTGTAGTCGTGAAGTGGATTCTTGAACCCAATGTGTATCACCTTGCACTTTTTTACGCTAAATTCCAGAAACCATGTCCATGTACACGAGATGTTTCCCTCTTTTCTGATCGTTACCTTACACAGAGAATTATTATCACGTATGATCGGTATGATGCTCCCGGACATCATAAGATAGATAGATAGATAGATACATAGATAGATACTTGTATTGATCTAACTCGTAGCGCCGACATGGCACTAAATACGTCGACCATTACATTTAACGTAACGTAAATTGTAACAATCGCAACGTTTTCGAAGTGGAACGAAGATAATAGTTGCGTTTTTGCAGATACCATGGTATCTGTTACCACGGTGACTGGATCTGCAATTAGCCGTCTTTGCAGTTACCGTGGTATCTGGTACTACGTTTGCTCTCCAAAAACGACAATTGCTGGATTTGCACTTTTAGAAATCATCCAAAAAGAAATACTGATATTCATTGACATCTAGAGTGACAACTTCTTTCCCACCAATTTGACAAAAACTAGACTCAGATTGTGTTAGCGACGATGAAAGCGAGATGAATACTCCTTATGACTATCTCTCCTTGCCGCTGCGAAATCTCCGGCCTCTCCGGGTATCTAGCGGAAGAAAGGCAGAATTGGTGTCACAGCTGCTCCCAAAGATCGTCGTAATTGCTTGACACAGGATGTGAGTCGTTGAGTTTGAGTCGTTACGGACGCGCTTACTCCTTCTTCCTGAGGATCACTGGCGTGTTTTGGACTTAGTCATATAGAGTATTTTTCAGACACCACTGTAACTTGTCAGATACCACGATAGCTGCAAAAACGCCTTTTGACCGCGGTATCAGATACCACGGTAACTGCAAAAACGACTTTAGACCGTGGTATCAGATACCATGGTATCTGCAAAAACGCAACTAATAACAAAACCGTAACGATCGCAATCGAAAATACTTCGGTGGAACGCAACCATAGACCATCGAAAGCAACAGCAAAGACTCACCTTTAAAGCATCAGGGTCGGCAAAGTAGACGGAGGCACCCATGGACAGGGCACCATAAATGTCAACAATCTGGAGAAAAAACAAATTGTCAATAATCGAAAAACTGAAAAAACAAAGGCACTTGAATGACCATATCATCTTTCGCTTAACTCAAGCTTCAACAAATAAATAAATAAATAATAATGTTTATTTCCTGAATAGCTCATATAATTACTCGCTAGCATCTTATCGTCACACAATTATTAACACGGCTAAAACTTAATAATCACTTCTCAATAATTGCATTAAAATATTTATATGTATGTACAATTAATAACGAATATATCACAGTTCAGAGTTGAAATACTTCACGAAATATGGTACAAATGACGAAAGATACCGGTCAGTAGAGTGGATATCGGGGCGAACAAGTCTGGTACAATTACGGGTTGCAACCACACTGACATGTTGGTGCGGTTGTGTCATGTCAGTTGCGCACTGACATAGTGCGAACACAAGATCAGGATTTCCCGGCCCGATTTCCTGCATCATCATCAAGTTAAAAAAAAAATATCAACTTTTCCATATGGAAGTGATGATGGTGGCGAAAATCCGGGCAGGAATTCCAGACCGGGAGCACCCGACCCTGACCGTGTGTTCAAGGCAGGACGGGGAATGCTCCGATTATCATCACCATCATCAAAAACGACTTCCTTTTGGATTCGGTGGAGAGTCGATTTGGGGAGTTAACTGGTTTCGCTGGCTCTTGAAAACAGATGTCAGGAATGGTTCAAAGGAATTTCTGAAATCAACGTTGAGATCAATTGTGGGATAAGAGTGGTCCGAGGAAAAGGCTCTATTTTATTGTGACTATGATTCTTTTTTGTAAACTGTACAAATGTAAAACTAAGCTTTGACAAGGTAACATAAAAATAATTCATCATGCCCTTCTATAGCTGATAAAGCACAATTCTTAATAGAAATGATCTTTTCACGATGCAATGGCTCGAAAATATAGTTTTTCGAAATACCACTTTCCACGTGAAATGAGCGATCTTCCTGTTAGTGCTTGTCAACTTTATCCAGTATTTCCGCTCTCCGACGCGGCGGCTGGACGCAAAATATTTGAAAACTGAACTCGCATTGGTTAAAAGTAGGAAAAACAAAAGAAGTCGGAATTCGGAAAAAAAGTCGGTTAACATAAATGGGAATGGTTCATGTTTTTGTTCTTGTGTACGTCAGGTCAGGTGTTATTGTCTAGTTTCGATCGAAACTAGAAAAAAATCTAAAAATGAAACAGAAACAAACGATCATTCGGCCCTGCATATACTTACTTGAGCTGCAACGTGACTAAGTGGTAAGAAGCTAATCATTGTTTCTCTGTCCTTGACTCTGACCCAACTGACAACAGCATGGGCGTTCCAAGTCAGATTGTCGTGACTAAGCATGACACCTTTGGGGGCTCCCGTGGTTCCAGACTGAAATAAAAGATGGCGTGTTAGTCAACCAAATCCGGCTCGACAGTACTGTACTGACATACTCGACCATCGTATGCACCTATGGAGAGAAAGACGCGCCTGCGGACTAAGGTTCATTACATACGGACTATGGTTCATTTTACATACGTAATTATCACACGCTGAGGAATCACATACGCGGATACTCTTAACGACTAACTCTTCGTGCCGATGAGGAATCGCCGTGTGCCTAGCGAAGAGCCGGAAGCGTCACCACAGCTTTCCCCAACAACGCTGTTAATTGGTTGACAAAGGATTTGAGTCACTGTTCGGGCGAAGTTTCTCGTTCTTCCCGAGTTTCACTGGCGTGTTTTGGACTTAGGCATATAGAGTATTCCATAAACGGAGTCTCAGGAAGACGGGATACCATCTAGCGACTGCCGTACAAACTAAGTGAGAGTAATAGTTTTGCACTAAAGAGGGGAAACAATCCTCTGTATGACTAAGTCGGAATCTCGCCAGTGATCCTACTGAAGAACGAGACACGTCACCAAAACGAATCTTCAAAACTGACTCAAACCCTATGTAACCCAATCAACAATGTTTGTTGTGGTGACATTTCTGGCTCTTCGCTAGGCACACGGCGATTCTGAATCTGCATTAAAAGTTAGTAATCGAGAGTATTATATAGACAAATTTTGATACCAAAAACAGGCGAAATGAATGAACGAATAAATGAATTTATTACGCACTGCTCTAGGGTGTAAGTGCAGTACAAGAATGAAATGTACGTGCTGACAGTTGCTCATGGACAAAGAAGCATCCGTGGGGGAGTAAAGGGAAGGTGGATCCGTGATCGTATGACACGTGTAAGTTGCAAAAGGGTGATCCGACTCGGGTGAAACTTGGTGGGTGGGAGGATTTACCTTAGATTTACGATGTGTTGCGATCGTTTAAGTTACTGATTTTTACCATTTCAAGTTCTTTTTTTTCAAAATATAGGCTAAATTTTATTTCAACAACTAGGCCTAGACCTTTTCAAACGATTATTTCAAGTCAGTTTCTTCTAGCTACAGCCAGACGAGGATCCTTGCCAAGAAGGGCCGAAATATCGCTGGAGCATATCTTAGCTGACATATCCGTTTAGCGCCATTTTTTTTTAGATTCGGCTAAGTACCGTCACTAGAAGCAAAACTTGCAGGGTCCTTTACAACAATTCTCTAAGGTGGTAGCACGGGTTCTCCCGGGACTGTAGTGTTTCAGGTATGTTTGTTGTTCAGGGTCTTCCATCTTTCGGTGAAGTGAGGCAGGCATCTGCGCTATCGCTTCAGTCACGAATTTTGCGCTCAGAGAATCCTCTCCTTCTGGTTATGTGCGAGTTCCCATATGCGACTGAATTTGTCTGTCGTGGGGTAACCTACTATATTGTGGGTTCTCTCCAGATTGATGTTTGTAATTTTATTTTATTTATTTGTGTATTTATACCAGTGTTCGTTATTTATTTTGTATTTTTGACCCTAGTCGGTCGTCTCTTAGTTTAAATAAAAATAAATAAATAAAACCGGCGCATATCTAGATTTGGCATTGTCACATGGAAGTAGTAGCCAACTGCACTTACGGTATAAATAACAGTACAGCACTGATTTACGGCGACACGCTTCAATCTTTCATCCAGCTGTGTGTCGGTGCAGGAGTTTCCAAGATTCAACAGCTGCGACCACTGAAAAAAAAAAATCACAGACTAAAGACACAAGCTAATAAGTAAAGAACTGATAATGACCGCCCAGGAAATCTTCAACTACTGGCAAAAGCGAGACCGCAACTTGGGTATGGTGTAGGAGTAGCCTACTAAGTTTCTGACGGTACTCATCCGGGACGCTACAAAAACCTGTCACAAGTTTTCAGAGCGCCCTATATTCTTCGCACTGAAGATCAAGCTAATATGACACTCGTATCCGTGCCTGTCTGATACAAACACACACTAGCACAGTTGTTGCATATGTCATTTCTAGCTACAGAGCTTCATACTCTTCTCCTACCCTTTTGGCAGCTTCGCATGCCACAATTTTTTGCCCCCACTCCAGATAGACAGAATACACTGTAAAAATTATTTTATTTTATTTATTTATTCATTTATTTCCCTCAAAACTGAGGAGTAACATGTAAATTATAAAACAAAACCATTAATCAACTATAATCCTTTCAATAAAAAGCTGTGAAATACTATAAAGAATACACATCATTTCAACAACTAACTTACAATTACTTACGTATTACATTATAACAAGTAACTTACAATTACTTACGTATTACATTATTCACTTGTTAAAGAATGGGTACAGGTTGTGGGTTAGGAGGGCTTTTTTTCGATGCTTTTTTTTTACACAAGTTTGTTAGCTTTTTCTTCAGAATTAAAACTGGGCCTTTTACTTTTAAATCAGAAACTAACTGCAAATGACTGAAGAAAACTGGGAACCCCCTAGGAGAAATCTGGAAAATTTGAAATCTGATATTTTAATAGCAGAAATGTCGCAAATCTCCGAGTAAGGATTAAAGTTAACTGCAGCATTTGCTACTGGGATCATCTTATCTCTATTTTGTATTAATCTTAACTCAGTAGGGATAAGAATAATCCCGGTAGGAAATACTGCAGTTAACCTTAATCCTTATTCGGATACTTTTAACAGTGTAATTTAAACGTATTCTTTTATTTTATTTTATCTATTATACTGTATTACAACGGTTCTTAATCCCTCAAAATCGACAGTACGTTCGGACGAAGGACGTGTCGATTAAAATCGACACGTCCTGCGTATGGAAGAGAGACGCCTTCCTCGAACAACTTATGAGTGGAAGCTAGACGGAAGAAGGAAGCGAGGCCGCCCCAAAAACACAATGAGGCGAACATATGACCGAGATCTGAGGACGGCTGGTACCTCGCTAATACCTGAATGGGAAGACGTCACCGCTGCGGCATCGATGCGGGACGAATGGAGAGGCTTTGTCGACGCCCTATGCGCCACCGACGGCTCTGGAGGAACTAAGGTCTAAGGTAAGGTTTAACAAACTTTCCGGTTTTGGCCGGATTCCGGGCGAACTACTTGTCCGACGAGAAAATAACTTTCATATTCGGATTCAGCGTGTCTCCTTACCTCTAAATCAACTATCGAAATAGCTTTCAAAAAATAAATAGCTTTTTTTGCCCCTTATTTTCAAACCCCTCCCCCACCCTCAAATATAAAGCTACACAGCCGATCTTCGAATTTGACTTGTACTTTGACCCAAAGGATCCTCCCACCAAGTTTCATCAAAATATCTCAATGCCTTCGAGAGTCATCGTGCTTACAGACGGACAGACGGACAACTTTTGCGATGTCATAGGTATCCCGCCACTTACGTTTTGGGATCCCAAAAATCATATCAATCGCCTCCCTAGTGTTTTGTGGTGGATAATCGAGCCTTTTTCACGCATTACATATTACTGCTGCAATTAAGCATTAAGTCGACAAGCTTAATCCGGAAGTTCCTAATTTATTTTTAGATCCCCGGAATATTTCCAAAACTTTTTATCTTTTTGCATTTTAACTTCTTTTTAACTACCATCAAGAAAAGTCGGGATCTGAGTTGCAAACGCATAACCGTCCTACTTGTTCCTTTATGTCTCGTAATTTTGGTGGAACAAAAGCCTTTACTATTGTAATTTAATAAAAGGCACCGACGGTAAGTCTTAAACTTTCCGGTATTCCGGTTTATCATCCAGCGCGAACTATTGACTACTCGCTGACTGCTCGTCATTTCGTTACCATAAAGAAGAGTAACTTACGGAAATGACACCTTCAATATCTGGTCTATCCGTTTATTTAATAATCGTTCGCGCTACGGAATACATCGAAAGCATCTTTTGTACTTTACGGACGGATTCTGGTTTTTCTTCCAACTGCTTGTCATTCCGCTACCCCAAAGAAGAGAAACTTACGGAAATTACGCCCTGACAACCGGGTTTATCGTTGAACTGAATAATCGTTCGCGTTGTGGAATAAACCAAAACATATTTTATATTTTCCGGTGGAATTCCGGGTTCTCTTCCAACGCGAACGACAACGAAATGGCGAGTAGTTACTACTCGCCATTTCGTTGCCGTACAGAAGAGTAATCTACGGAAATAACGCTTTCAGTATCCGATTTATCCGTATATTGAAAAATTGTCCGCCATGTCGAATCATCCGAAAGTATATAATTTCCGGTCCGATTCCGGTTTCTCTTCTATCGCTAACAACTACTCGTCATTTTTATGATATAGAAAAGTAACTTACAGAGATAACACCTTCGACGTCTGGTTTATCCGAGTACTGAATAATCGCCTTGAGATGCGGAAGCTGATCTTTGATCTTCAAAACCTTCTCTAGTTGTTTTTTATCTTCAACGACAAAGATATTCGCTTTGCAATTCCTCGCACAGTGAAGCACCGACTCTGCTGTGTTGGTGGTGTAGATTCCGGCTGCGAGACCCCTAGAAAGATACCACCTTGTATGACTACTATTGTTAAAGAATAACTGAACCTTATATTATTACATTATTTTACACGACGAAAAAATTCAATGTTCGGCTTTGTCCGTGAAGGAATTTTTGAATATAACTGAATTGAATTGAATTTTCCTTCTCAATAACAAGCGCCATAAGCATTCCGTCTATTTTCGAGTTAATTCGATAATCTTCCGACGAAGGGTCTTTTCACAGTTAAGCCCCGCCTCTCGTGTCGTCTGTGACTGGTTCAAGCGGAGGTAAGGACTGCATAAACCCATCAGACAACGTTTATCGCCACTACGATATGCTACGGCTTTGTTGATACAGTGAATGTCTAAGTTGTTGTTTCCGGGAAACAGAAACGAGGTGTTACCGTAGTTGCGTTTTTGCATATACCATGGTACTTGATACCACGGTCTAAAGTCGTTTTCGCAGTTATCGTGGTATCTGGTATAACGGTCGAAAGGCGTTTTTGCAGTTATCGTGGTATCTGGCCAGTTATCGTGGTATCTGATATTCAGACACCATGGTCCGATCGTGGTAACTAATCGTGGTATCTGAGAAGTCATCTCACTTTCACCAAATTTTGCCAAATTGGTGAGAAATAAGTTTAGCACTTAGTGATGTAACTGGATATCAGTTTTTTAGGGATTACTTCGAAAAGTGCAATTTCGGCAATAGCCATTTTTGCGAGCAACCGTGTATCAGATACCACGGTAACTGCAACAAGACCAAAGGTTTCGATGGGATCCCAAAAATTTAATATTTGATCCAGACAACTAGGTCTTGTCTTCGCCAGATCCAGTCTTCGCCAGGCTAATCATCTGAGAAAACCAAGTTCAGATATACCTGTATGAGCCATATCTATTTTGACGATACTGATCGAAACTTCCTGGTTCACTTCTGCCAAATTTCCGGTTTCGGCCGAATTCCGAGCGAAATACTTGCCCAGCAAAAAAAAGATAGTTCAGAAACGAATTCAGCATATCTCCTTATCCCTATAAAGAACATCTAATCAACTTCAAATAATACTTTAACTTCTAAAAAAAATCCGGTTTCAACCGGAGTCCGGGCGAACTATATGTCCGGGTGAAAAATGATTGTCATATACAGATTCAGTGTCTTTTCTTACCCTTCAATCTATCATATAATCAACTTCAAAAAAATTTTGCTTTTAACAAATTTTCTGGTTTTGACCGGATTCCGGACGAACTACTTGTCCGGCGAGAAAATGGTTTTCACCATCGTGTTCAGCATGTCTTCTTACCCCTAAATCGAACATCTAATCAACTTCAAATAAACATTTTCCTTTTATCATAATTTTCCGGTTTTCGACGGATTTCGGGCGTACTACTTGTCTGGCAAGAAAATGGTTTTCACCATCGTGTTCAGCATGTCTTCTTACCCCGAAATCAAACATTTAATCAACTTCAAATAAAACTTTTACTTTTAACAAACTTTCCGGTTTTGGCCGGATTCCGGGCGAACTACTTGTCCGGCGAGAAAATGATTTTCATATTCGGATTCAGCGTGTCTCCTTACCCCTAAATCAACTATCTGAATAGCTTTCAAAAAATATCCAGATCCAGCTGAGCTGTTCAACTGTTGACAAAACAATCCGAAGAAAATGTTAAGCATCTCTTCTTTCGTATCACAAATAACAATTCACATAAATCACAAATCTTCTCTCACAGAAGTCCGAAACTTTGGTCAAGCAACGTGTTGCTTTACCAGATTTCCTGTTTCACGGAATCACGGTCGATTTATTGTTTAATAATAGAAAAGACATAGTTTATCTAACATGTCGGCTGTCGTGGTTGAATAGCCAAATTTGCGGTTACTCTCACTAAAAAATAAAAAATAAGAATAAGAAAGGAGAATAACAAAATACGCACATTATTAGTTTGTGAATGGTTGCGTTTTTAGGCTTGCTAGCAATTTTTCATAATTATCTTCGATATACGGGACATGGATTTCTCTTACATCAGAGTTATTTTTTGCTCATAAACAATAGACCCGCCTTCATACCCAAAGTGTAGGCTACACCGATAGCCATAAAATCAGCCGATTTTTCGACAATCCAATCAACCTGAAAGGTCGACATATGACCTAGAATTCCAAATATTTTCAATTCTGCAAACTGCTATTTTTGTTTGTTTTGTTTTGCAAAGGCTGATTTCTTTATCAGCGGACGGATTTAGCACCGAGTACCGAGCTATAAAAATGAGGTAATATCCAGATTCCAGACAGGCTAATCCAATCAGTAATGCGAAGATTTAAGACAAAAGCATGCGGAAATCGATGACTAGGTTTTATCACAAAGCAAACTAGAATCGTACGATTGTTAACCTCCGATTATGCAGTTCAGCGAAAAACCTCGGAAAAACCACAGAGCTTCGTCAGCCCATCTGGTACGTAAGCAAAAGCCGGCTTATCTGCTTCCACTCGTACGATGTGATTATCTGTAATTTTTTCCCATTCAAACCTGATGAGCAACAGAGCTTATCTTTAATTGACACTAGAGAGTGCTACCTAACTGTATCCAAGTGTCAATGGCTTAAAGGAACATAAAACTTGACTCAAACTTGACTTGGGGAGCTAGCTAACATATCAAGAATGTACCCTGAGTCGATATTGAGAGTAAGAACAATTCTCGTTACGACCATTGCAGTTTCCGGGCAGTTTCCGAGAATTCGGCTTTTGAGTTACTATAGAAACAAAAAGCAAAAGGTTTGTGTGCCGCCACTAGGAATCGAACCCAGGCCGTCTTGTCGGGGAGGTCGTTTGTCTGTAGTCTACACGTAAAAAGGCGAACTTTTACAGTACATAAGTGCATAATTACAGTGCATAAGGGGCAAGGGCCTGCCAGCTAGCTTTGGGAACACTACGGAGGGGGTTCGGGACGGTTGGAGATAACAAAGAAGGGGGGGCCTGTCGACAATAAGACCCTGTATATTTATCTACCCCCCCCCCCCCCCCCCGGGCGACTCGATGGCCCAAAGTTGCGTAGTCAAGTTTACTATTCCTTTAACGACTTTCTGAAAGTGTGCACCAATCGTTGCAATACATCCAAACACCACCCCTCGAAAAAATTACAGAGATATTCGTACAGACTTCACGTCTTTTTTTTTTGTATTTGCAATGTAGTTTGACGTACTTTGTCTTAAATTATAAAACTACAGTATCTGGAATGGACAAATAAAACACTACGAGGCAGTTCGAAGCAACACTTTTGGACGAACTAAGACAACAGGAGTGAAACTCCTCCGGAACTACATTCAATAAAACGCGACGTTCCTATCATGCGGGACAGTGGAACGAAAATAACAGAACTAACTGAAAATCCCCAACGAACAGAAAACGTCTTAAATGTTAACTGAAAAGACGGCTTATTTTTACATATGATGGTTTTAGTACACTGAAATATTTTGACCCATCTAAGGGATTTTGTATTTTTTTTTAACCGAGGCTCTAGTGATAACGTACAGAATTTGCACTACCTGCACGACAATCCAAAATTCATCCAGACGCGGAGAATTTAAATCAGAAAAAAAGACAGCATCACGGCTGAAGAGGGTAGGAAAATAATTTTGATCCTCAACAGTGATTCTCAGGAAGAACGAGTAAACGTCTCACTAACGACTCAAACTCAACAACTGAAATCCTGTGTCAACCAATCACGGCGAACTTTGGGAGCAGATGTGATACCGCTTCCGGCTCTTCCGCTAGGTACCCGGCGATTTTGCTTCGGCAAGGAGGGTTAGTCATCAAGAGTATTTTGAATCGTGTGCTTTACACTTACCCTGCATAGATGGCGGCTAGGTTTGAAAAGAACCATTCCGGTGAGTTGAAACCGAGAATGCATACACCGTGGAACGGCTCCAGTCCGAGTCGAATGAAGGCTTTCGCGACAGTCCGTACATTCTGAAGGTAAGCGCGGTAAGTGTATTCCTGCCACTTTCCGTCCCTCTGGAAAAGAAACAAAAATACTGGTAAGTCCCTCTGGAAAAGAAACAAGGAATACTGGGAAGTCAAATAAATAAATACAATGCTCAAACATGAGTCGATTTAAGTCAACATGAAAGTGATTGCGCTGTAGTTTGATACATATTTAACACAGAGCTACTCACCGTTCTGTTATGCTATAAATGATGACCAGAATTATTATAATAATTCTAACTTGAGCGGCTTTGAGCCTGAAGAGGACCCTTGCCAAAGGGACGAAATATAGCTCAAATAAAATTCAGCTGACGTATCCGTTTTGCACTGTCAAATATAATAATAATAACGTTTGTTCACTCTGCCGAAAGGCCATTCAAGATTAAAGACATGTATAAAAAATTAAATGCTACAACTAAACTAAACTTTATGTTCCAACTTCCAAGTTTAAACGCTTTAATTTACATATTTGCAAATGTCCACGACGACGTTAGGGTTCGTGGATTTCAGGGTACCGGGAAGCCTCTCATGACAATTTTTCTGTGATTTCGTACAACATAACACTGAAATGGTACCGCTGATCGGTTACGCGAGTTAGTTTTGAAAAAGATGACAGAGGTTTAATAATATTTGACACATGGATGCAGGGTATTGTATCAGCTGTCTGTTTGTGACAGCGTATTTACCATAACGCGGTGTTGCGTCACCACTCGTCTACATCTTAGATCTTTGTTGCACTAGGATGTGATATCACGAAGAAAGTATATAACAACCCTCCGGTGAATGTTCACTGCTGTTAGGAGCCAGGGTTGGTCACCAAGACTCAGGGTGTACGAGTTACTTACTTACTTCAGGATACTTTGGGTTACTCAGGGTTACTTTGGGTTACTTTTGGTTACATCGGGTTACGTTGGGTTACTTTGGGTTACTTTGGGTTACATTGGGTTACTTTGGGTTACATTGGGTCACGAGTCTTGCGCACAAATGGCGTACATCACGTTTGCAATTGTCTCAAAAGTATCCCAAAGTAACCAAAGTATCTCAAAGTAACCCAAAGTAACCCGCAGTGTAACCCAATGTAACCCAAAGTAAACCAATGTAACCCCTCGTGCGCAAGACTTGCGTGGTGACGTTTCAAACTTTTCGCCAGAAAATTCCTTCATGAAACAATTGAAATTCACGGGAACTTAGAGATACTTTGGGATACTGTGGGTTACTTTGGGATACTTTGGGTTACATTAGGTTACATTGGGTTACTTTGGGTTACATTGGGTTACTTTGGGTTACATAGGTTACTTTGGGTTACATTAGGTTACATTGGGTTACTTTGGGTTACATTAAGTTACATTGGGTTACTTTGGGTTACTTTGAGATACTTTTGGGTTACTTTCCAGGGTGTACGAAGTTACTTTTGGTGACCAACCCTGGGTTAGGAGCAGAACAAGAACGGTACTGTTTCCTTCAATACCTTAGCATTGAGAATGACTCTAGCTAGGTTTTGCAACCTCATCAAATTTTCTAGCTTAACTGAATAAGCCCGTTCTCCACAGCTCAGTGCTCTATATGACTAAGTCCGAAACACTCCAGTGAACCTCGGGAAAGAAACGTCACCCAAACGAACCCTCAAAATTGATTCAAATCCTTTGTATACCAATCAACAACGTTTACTGTAGTGACATTTTTTGCTCTTCGCTAGGCACACGGCGATTCTTCATCGGCACCAAAGATTCATCATGAGTACTGGTCAACAACTCCCGTTTCAGCAAATCGAGGATTTACGAATCGAACATGATCGAAAACAAATCCTGGGCCATTGGTATCAATCAATCATGCTTGCCTGTGAAGTTCCTAACCCATCCCAGCATCAAACAGTAATAATGATAGCCTGATAGGCAACACAACAGTGATAGACCTCAGCTTGTCCGGCCGCCCAGCAGTAGTACAAATGACCTGTCTTCATTATTTCGGTATTCTGTTAAACATTTTAACTCGAGCGTTTGAAAATGCGTGTGAATCAGTTGTCGATCCTACTACGCCAACTATTTTAAGCTATTATCAAGGACTCATAAATTTCCTGTAATGCCTCGCCATTCAGGGGGCTTGTCAATAAGAGATTTCTGATGCTATGGTGACCGAACGGAAGATAGTTCGAGAAATACCCATGGTCCAATCACGTCCAAGGCCAGATAAACAAAATTTCGGATTGGCTGCTGGCGCCTTGAGGGAGGAGTCTCTTTGGCGCGCACGTCCAATGAGGCAAACAAGAATGCCGATTCGACCCAAGTGGGATTTTTGGAAAGTAGGCAAGAATCGGACAACATAGCAACATAGAAGCATAGGAAATGACAGGCCCCCTGTAAAGGAAATTTATGGGTCCCTGCTATTATGGATATAAACGAATTCTAATTGTTTAATAACTATACTACTCACGGGAGCCAGACTTTACTCTTGGAACCGTGGAATTTTAACCCTTCCTATTCGACATCAAAGCTACATCCGTGCGCAAATTTCGCATGCAAAAATACGCATGCAAAATACTCTTAATGACTAACTCTTCGTGCCGGTGAAGAATCGCCTTGTGCCTAGCGAAGAGCCGGAAACGCTACCACAACAAACGTTGTTGATTGGTCTACTTGCACCAATTTTGAGGGTTCGTTTGGTCAGGTTTCTATTTCTTTCCGGGTCTCACTGGCGTTTTTCGAAGCGTTGTTTTCGAAGTCATAAAGATTATTAGCACACTTTGGGGAGATGGTTTTCTAGTTTTCGAAATCTGCAAAACCAGACTGTGTGTGCACACGTCTTAAACACCAAACACGTGTAGTTGTTCATGAACGCATCTGCCATCAGCTCAACATGACCCCAACCGTATCGTCGAAAGTTTCCAAATCTCTGTCGACTAAGCACTAACTCCGTATCGCTAGGTTAGTTTACATTGGTTGGGTGTAAAGACGAAACCGTTGTTTGCGAAGGTGAAAACCGTATGCAAACCCTGAAGCCAATGCAACAAATTACTCAGGCAACGCAGGTCTAGTTACATACTTTTTAAAAGGTCACATACTTGGGACAGGTCCCACATTGCGGTCCCACAATATATGGTGAGGTTTTACCACTGAGCGGCAAACATTTTAAAAATCTTGGCAAATATGTCAGGCCGCAGAAGCTGCCTATAAAGCATTCGAGAAAGTGAGCAGAAAGGGACCGACGGCGAAGCTTGACCCAAAGCCAATTCAAGTTGATGGAAGGTGGGCTAGTCGAATGAGAATCTGCAGCTCCTGATGTTTGAAGTTGAGAGATCCGTTGATCTTGAAAGAATTCGGAGGAGGAACTGGGTACAAATAACAAGAGCTAAGAGCTCATATGGCACTTGTTACGAGTAGTGGTACGAGAAAGTAGAAGAGATCTTCAAAATAAACACCCCGCCATTCAAAAATGCGGTTCGGACCTACAACTAGGACATCTAGGTTCATTCAGTCTGAAAGCTCTAGATGACGTACTTAGAACCTATGCTTTTTCTTCCCACCAAGTTTCATCCCGATCACTCCACTCTAAGCGATTTCAAAGATTTCCGTTTCGCCCCTCCAACTCCCCCCAATGTCACCGGATCTGATACGGATTAAAATGGGACGTCTGAGGCACGAGACCTTTCTAAATATCAAGTTTCGGTTAAATCCGATAACCCGTTCAATAGCTGAGGTTGCCACTGGATTCCGGATTCCCCTTTCGTACACTCCCCATCGACGGTCGGATCGGGGAAACGACATTCTCAAGTCAACAGTTCGGGTACCTGACAAGCCTGCCAAGTTCATTGTCCTTGCACATCAGGAAGTACCGAACTCGTGGGATTACTACAAACTCGGATCCCCTCCAACTCCCCCACAGTGACCGGATCCATTCCGGTTATGCTATTCACTTGTTCTTCACACCAACTTTCATCCCGAACCCTCCACTCTAAGCGTTTCCCAAGATTTCCGGTTCCCCCGTCCGACTCCCCCCAATATCACCGGATCCGGTTCGGATTTAAAATGGGGCGTCTGAGACACGAGGTCTTTCTATATATCAAGTTTCATCAAGATCCGGTCACCCGTTCGCAAGTTAAAATACCTCACTTTTCGGATTCCCTCTCTCTCCACCCGCACCCCCCAGATGGTCGGATCCGGGAAACGACTATCCTCAAGTCAACCTGTTCGGGTCCCATACACGCCTGCCAAGTTTCATCGTCTTAGCGCATCATGAAGTACCGAACTCGCGGGATCACTAGAAATTCGGATCCCTCCCAACCCCCCCTTACTGTGAACGGATCCGGTCCGGTTATGTCAATCACGTATCTAGGGCTTGTGCTTGTTTTATTCCACCAACTTTCCTCCCGATCTCTCTACTCAAAGCGTTTCCCAAGATTTCCGGCTCCCCCCTCCAGTTCTCCCAATGTCACCGGATCAGGTCCAAATTTAAACTGGGATGTCTGAGACACAAGTTCCTTCTATATATCAAGTTTCATTAAGATCCGATCACCCGTTCGTAAGTTAAAAATACCTCATTTTTCCGGATTCCCCTCCCTCCAGCCCCCCCCCCCCCCCCGGATGGTCGGATCGGGGAAACGACTATTATCAAGTCAATCTGTTCGGGTCCCTGACATGCCTGCCAATTTTCATCGTCCTAGCACATGAGGAAGCACCGAACTCGCGGGATCACTAGAAATCCGAATTCCCCCCCCCCCCAACTCCCCCAAATGAGCGGATCCGGTCCGGTTATGTCAATCCCGTATCTAGGACTTGTGCTTGTTCTTTCCACCAACTTTCATCCAGATCTCTCCACTCGAAGCGATTTTCAAGATTTCCGGTTTGATCCCCCCCCCAACTACCCCCCATGTCACCGGATCTTATCTAGATTTAAAATGGGAGGTCTGAGACACAAGATACTTCTATATATCAAGTTTCATTAAGATCCGATCACCCGTTCGTAAGTTAAAAATACCTTATTTTTCCGGATTCCCCTCCCTCCAGCCCCCCCGGATGGTCGGATCGGGGAAACGACTATTATCAAGTCAATCTGTTCGGGTCCCTGACATGCCTGCCAATTTTCATCGTCCTAGCACATCACGAAGCACCGAACTCATCAGGAAGCACCGAACACCGAACTCGCGGGATCACTAGAAATCCGGACCCCCCCCGCCCCAACTCCCAGATAGTGACCGGATCCGGTCCGGCTATGTCAATGACTTATCTAGGACTCATGCTCATTCTTCCCACCAAGTTTCATCCCAATCCCTCCACTCCAAGCGTTTCCCAAGATTTCCGGCCCCCCTCCAGCTCCCCCCAGAGTCACCGGATCCGGTTCAGATTTTAATCGGACCGTCTGGGGCACGAGCTCTTTCCAAATATCAAGTTTCATTAAGATCCGATCACCCGTTCTAAAGTTATAAATTCCAAAATATTCCGGATTCCCCCTCACTCCACTCCTCCCATGATGTTCGGATCGGGAAAGTGACTATTTCCAACTTAATCATTTGGGGTCCCTGATATGCCTGCCAAGTTTCATCGTCCTAGCTTATGTGGAAGTACCCGAACTAGCAAAACCCGGACCGACAGACCGACCGACCGACGGACGGACAGAAATTGCGATCGCTATATGGCACTTGGCCGAAGGGCAAGTGCCATAAAAACGAAGTGAAAATCGTTTACCCAGAGGCGTCATTAGGGGGGGGGGGGGCAGGGGGTGGCAGCTGCCACCCCCTGACCCCCGGAGTTACCCAGGAAAAAAAGGAAAATAGCCTGTTCGAGGATCGAAATGTCTTCAAGGCGCGTTTGAGGCTGGATCAGTTGTGTGTCTGAACATGAAGAGCGAGACATTATTTTTATGGCACTTGCCCTTCGGCCAAGTGCCATATAGCGATCGCAATTTCTGTCCGTCCGTCGGTCGGTCGGTCGGTCTGTCGGTCCGGGTTTTGCTAGTTCGGGTACTTCCAGATAAGCTAGGACGATGAAACTTGGCAGGAATATCAGGGACCCCAAATGATTAAGTTGGAAATAGTCGCTTCCCCGATCCGACCACCTGAGGGGGAGTGGTGGGAAGGGGAATCCGGAAAAAATAGGAAAAATGACTTATTTTTAACTTACGAACGGGTGATCGGATCTTAATGAAACTTGATATATGGAAGGACCACTTGTCTCGGACCTTCCATTTTAAATCCAGACCGGATCCGGTGACATGGGGGGTAGTTGGAGGGGGAAACCGGAAATCTTGAAAATCGCTTAGAGTGGCGAGATCTGGATGAAAGTTGGTGGAAAGAACAAGCACAAGTCCTAGATACGGGATTGACATAACCGGACCGGATCCGCTCACTTTGGGGGAGCTGGGGGGGGGGATCCGGATTTCTAGTGATCCCGCGAGTTCGGTGCTTCCTGATGTGCTAGGACGACGAAAATTGGCAGGCATGTCAGGGACACGAACAGATTGACTTGATAATAGCCGTTTCCCCAATCCGACCATCCGGGGGGGGCTGGAGGGAGGGGAATCCGGAAAAATGAGGTATTTTTAACTTACGAACGGGTGATCGGATCTTAATGAAACTTGATATATGGAAGGACCACTTGTCTCAGACCTTCCATTTTAAATCCAGACCGGATCCGGTGACATGGGGGGTAGCTGGAGGGGGAAACCGGAAATCTTGAAAATCGCTTAGAGTGGCGAGATCTGGATGAAAGTTGGTGCAAAGAACAAGCACAAGTCCTAGATACGGGATTGACATAACCGGACCGGATCCGCTCACTTTGGGGGAGCTGGGGGGGGGGGGATCCGGATTTCTAGTGATCCCGCGAGTTCGGTGCTTCCTGATGTGCTAGGACGACGAAAATTGGCAGGCATGTCAGGGACACGAACAGATTGACTTGATAATAGCCGTTTCCCCAATCCGACCATCCGGGGGGGGGGGCTGGAGGGAGGGGAATCCGGAAAAATGAGGTATTTTTAACTTACGAACGGGTGATCGGATCTTAATGAAACTTGATATATAGAAGTACCTCCTGTATCAGACCTCCCATTTTAAATCTAGACCGGATCCGGTGACATGGGGGGTAGTTGGAGGGGGAAACCGGAAATCTTGAAGATCGCTTAGAGTGGAGAGATCTGGATGAAAGTTGGTGGAAAGAACAAGCACAAGTCCTAGATACGGGATTGACATAACCGGACCGGATCTGCTCACTTTGGGGGAGTTAGGGGGGGGATCCGGATTTCTAGTGATCCCGCGACTTCGGTGCTTCCTGATGTGCTGGGACGATGAAAATTGCCAGGCATGTCAGGGACCCGAACAGATTGACTTGATAATAGTCGTTTCCCGGATCCGACCATCCGGGGGGGCTGGAGGGAGGGGAATCCGGAAAATGAGGTATTTTTAACTTACGAACGGGTGATCGGATCTTAATGAAACATGATATATAGAAGTACCTTGTGTCTCAGACATCCCAGTTTAAATCCGGACCGGATCCGGTGACATGGGGGGAGCTATAGGGGGGAACCGGAAATCTTGGGAAACGCTTTGAGTAGAGAGATCGGGATGAAAGTTGGTGGAAAGAACAAGCACAAGCCCTAGATACGTGATTGACATAACCGGACCGGATCCGTTCACAGTGGGGGGGTTGGGGGGATCGGAATTTCTAGTGATCCCGCGAGTTCGGTACTTCCTGATGCGCTAAGACGATGAAACTTGGCAGGCGTGTATGGGACCCGAACAGGTTGACTTGAGAATAGTCGTTTCCCCGATCCGACCATCTGGGGGGGTGGGGGTGGAGAGAGGGGGAACCCGAAAAGTGAGGCATTTTTAACTTGCGAACGGGTGATCGGATCTTGATGAAACTTGACGTATAGAAAGATCTCGTGTCTCCGACACCCCATTTTTAATCCGAACCGGATCCGGTGATATTGGGGGGGGGGGGTCGGACGGGGGAACCGGAAATCTTGGGAAACGCTTAGAGTGGAGGGTTTGGGATGAAAGTTGGTGGGAAGAGCAAGTGAATAGCATAACCGAAATGGATCCGGTCACTGTGGGGGAGTTGGAGGGGATCCGAGTTTGTAGTAATCCCACGAGTTCGGTACTTCAGCTGATGTGCAAGGACAATGAACTTGGCATGCTTGTCAGGTACCCGAACTATTGACTTGAGAATGTCGTTTCCCCGATCCGACCGTCGAGGGGGAGTGTACAAAAGAGGAATCCGGAATCCAGTGGCAAGCTCAGCTATTGAACTGGTTATCGGATTGAACCGAAACTTGATATTTAGAAAGGTGTCTCGTAACTCAGACATCCCATTTCAAATCCGGACCAGATCCGGTGACATTGGGAGGAGTTGAAGGGGCGAACCGGAAATCTTTGTAATCGCTTAGAGTGGAGGGATCGGGATGAAGCTTGGTGGGAAGAACAAGCATAAGTTCTAAATATGTCATCTAGAGCTTTCAGATTGAATGAACCTAGATATCCTAATTCTAGGTCCGAACCGCATTTTTGAATGGCGGGGTGTTTATTGTGAAGTTCTCTTGTACTTTCTCGTACCACTACTCGTAACAAGTGCCATATGAGCTCGTAGCTCTTGTTGTAACATGGCATTCAGTCTACGATTTGTTCC
Organism: Branchinecta lindahli; assembly: GCA_023053555.1. NCBI lineage: Eukaryota > Metazoa > Arthropoda > Branchiopoda > Anostraca > Branchinectidae > Branchinecta > Branchinecta lindahli. The sequence goes on along the minus strand of JAKZAO010000006.1, from coordinate 9,520,672 downwards.
TGGATAGCTGAGGGCCCCCTTGGAAATTCAGGTGGGGGCACCGCCCCGACGGAGCACAAAATGTAAGAGTAGGAAGGGGAGAGGGTCAGCAAACACTAAGTTCCTTTTCACTTAACCCCAGCTCAATTATTTTGTAAAATGGTAAAAAGAGTTTTAAATCTGCGTTTAACGTGTGTTGCAGCAAAGGCTACCCTGTTTCAGTTTTGTTTCGGAAGGTCATTTTATTTGGAAAGGGTCGAGTTGAAGCACCATCATGTACCAGTTTAATGTCTATGTCTCATATTGTGTGGAAATGTGTCGTGACCAAACATTATGAGTCGTGGCCCGTGCTTTCATTTGTGATCCAAAAAGGCCCTCTGATCATAAAGAATTCCAAAATTTTCGCATGCGGCGCCGCTTGTAGTATGCTCTGTTTACTTTGAGGTTTGGACTTACAGTTTGGGGGAGGGCCATTTTAGAACCTAAAATTTGTTCGGGAAGTAGTTAAGTTTTGTTAGAAAACATGCAAATTCAACAAATTTTTTTGCCTGCGGCGCTCATTTCCATTTTCGGGCCAAAAAGTCGTTAGAAGCTTGCTCTCCAGCGAGTTCCAGTTATTTTTTCGCTCTTCAGCCGTGCTGGATTTCCAACAAGTACATTTTGCGACATTCACCCTTCGCCCAGGCACTCTTAACCGCCCGTGCGTCACGGGTCCCCGAAGGGGGCCCGGGACGCCGCCACTGCCACCCCTTAGGTTTCAGCGAAATGACGCCTCTGCGTTTACCGTCACGAGATTTTGTTCTATGGGCCTTGGCTTCGATAAAGAATTATTACTGTCATCTTGGTTTGTAACCTATGTATAGCCTAGTCAAATTTTCATTTTGTTTACTACCTTAAAGTACGTTCTTAGTGGGAACGTTGGCACAATTCAGCCAGAAACAAACATTTTTGGCCGAAGTTTTCTCTCTGAACGACATATCGAGCGAATTATTTGTCTTGCGCGAAAACTCTCCCATGTTCCGAGCTTTAACCAAGGACAATACACCTTTTTTACTCGGTACCGTAAAATCAGTCTTCTGTAAACGTACAAACCAATCCTTCGCCCTGATTGGTCCAGCGCAAGGCGAGGAACATGAGTCGTGTCTGGCACGAATCTGACGAAAATGGGAGACATGCCGAGACGTTCCTCCCACCAACGATTCCCGGATCCCGTGGACCGAAGTGCGGAGCCTAGATCAAAGTACAAGTGTACAGTCAAGCGCGAGGGGATACTCACTCCCCAGACCATGTACACCGGGTGCAGGTGCAGGAAGGGTGCCGGGAATGACTGTATAGGGGGTGCCGGATTCAGGTTCTTTAATTTATAATCACGTGGTGCCGGAGAGTGGGTATCCCCTTGATCAAGCATAGGTGTACAAGAACACATTGCCGGATTACCAAATAGACAAATTAGGCACCCGCCTATGGGCCCCACTCCTTTTCTTAAAGATCAATTTAAAGATCGTGTTGGGTGACAAAGTAAAAAAAAAAAAAAACAAGAGGGCACTTGCGAGGCTGGGTCAGAGGATGAAAGTAGGAATTCGTCAATTTGTGGGTTTGTTGTGATCATTTGTAATCAAAACTCTTGAAGTAAGAAACATGACGAACTCATCGGGAGCACGAAAATGTATATTTTGCTCAAAAGTATTGTTTGTACTTTAAGGAAATCACTTGTGAGGGATCACGAAAATGTGTGTTTTGCTAAAAAGTATCTTTCGTACGTTGTGGTTGCGATTAGTACTTTATAAGGAATTATTAAGGAATTCAGTTGTAAGCAAAACCCTTGAGGCAAAAATGATCATGGGCTCATAGGGATCACGAAAATGTATATTTTGCTTTAAAATATTTTTTGTACTTTGCGGTTAGCATTAGTACTTTAAGGGATGGTAGGATCAGGGAACTGACTATTTCTAAGCCAATCATGTCAAGTCTCTAATTTTCAAGCCAAGTTTTATCGTCATAGCACGTCTGGAAGTACCTTAACTTGCGATCATCGGAATTCCGGACCCCCTCCCTCTAAATCCCCCACAGTGCCCGAATCTTGTCCGGTTGTCACTTACGTACATAGGGCTTGTGCTTGTTCTTTCCACCAAGTTTCATTCCGATCGCTTCACTCCAAGCGTGTCACAAGTTTTCCGGTTCCCCCCTCCGACCCCCCCACCTTCACCGGATCTGGTCCGGACTTGAAACTGGGCATCCGAGACATGTGATCTTTCTACGCATCAAGTTTCATTATGATCCGATCACCCGTTCGGAAGTTATACATACCTCAAGATTCCGGACTCCCCCTCCCGCCACTCCCCCCACGATGTTCGGATCGAGAAGTTGACTATTTCCAGGTTAATCTGGTCGAGTCCCTGATTTGCCTGCCAAATTTCATTGTCCTAGCACACCTGGAAGTAACTTAATTCCGTATCACCGGAATTCCGGAACCCCCCTCCAACTCCCCCCACAGTGCACGAATCCGGTCCGGGCCTGTCAATGACGTACCTATAGGGTATGTGCTTGTTCCTCCCACCAAGTTTCATCCTGATCGCTCCAGTCTAAGCGTGTCACATGATTTCCGGTTCCCCCCTCCGACTCCCCCCACATTAATCGGATTCGATCCGGACCTGGACTGGGACATCTGAGAAATGACGTCTTCCAAATATCAAGTTTCATTAAGATCCGATCACCCGTTTGAAAGTTATGCATGCCCCTAAATTCCGGATTCCGGCTCCCCTCCCTCCCCCCATGATGGTCGGATCGGGGAAGTGACTATTTCTAAATTAGTTTGGTCGGGTCCCTGATATGCCTGTCAAGTTTCATCGTCCTAGCACATCTGGAAGTACCCTAACTCGCGATCACCGGACTGACCGACCGACCGACCGACCGACGGAAAAGTGATCGGTATATGGCACTTGGCCGGAAGGCAAGTGCCATAAAAACTGAAGGAGACATGCGTCAAGGGCGAAAAACAAGGAAGGGCAGAATCCCTGTTCTGATTTTCTTCTTGTTCCTCCTTAAGACAGGATCCATGTTCTAGCGTAATTCATCTTCTTACTTGACGCATTTCTGTCGATAGCTAAGCGGCTACCGAAATTTGATGTCCTTTGGATACTCAGGTAGGATCCGGGTTCGTTGTCGAGGCAGGATCCGGGGTCGTTTACAGAATTTTTCCATAGTGGGTAGACTAAAATTGGTGCTGACGAGTGTTTCGGAATTGGTGCGCAACAGGGTGTCTTTCGGTTTTTTTTTTCATGCTTAGTACTTTCTTTCTTTATTTTTCTCCATTATTCCACTTTCTTATACTTGCACAGTAGGCCATAAAAAAATTGTTATTATTAGCAACTTGTTATTATTGGCTTGTTATAATTAGCAATTAGCAACTATTATTTGCAACTCCATGCGGACTTTTAAGTTCATTTCGCCAGCTTTTCTGACCTGGAAAGAAGTTCGTGTCAAGTAATTTATCAACTTGCGGGGGCTGGGGTGAAGACATTGGAACCATGGTAGTCCCATGCCCTTCTTTCCGGGCTTATCGAGGGGTTACCCACTCTCAAGCAATTGTTGTACACCCTTTCCCGGCACCGTCCGAAATCAGCGGTGACGTCCAAAAATCAGACGATTCACCTTTCAACGCTTTTAAATATGCTGATTTTAATGTTCTAAAATGTGTCAACCGATACCGGCATCAGGCACTTGGTTTACAACAAAAATAGAGACTGGGCAACCCCTCTGACCTTAGCTGAGAATTCTGGTCATGTCTGTGAATGATCAGACCCGTGGGGAGGGCATGAAAGTTAAGTCAGGTCCCTTGCTCGTGCTTTATTAATTGGCAAAGCTGCTAACATTCAATTCGCCGATACACTGAGAAAACCTTGTTCAGGTCGGGCTCCTCAATTGGCGATGTTTATGAATGACGAGGCGCGCGCAGATTATAATCCGTGATTAAAGATGCTACATAAACTTTCTGTTTACCTTTCCAAAGCAATCGCGACGCCGAAACTCAAGTATGTTTGCCTTTTTCTGCAGTGTTGCTGTTTGGGTTCAAGAAATAAACCGCAGAGAAGCCGAAAGTCCATCCCTACGAGGATTACGCCCGCAAATACAGGAGATAGATAATGTTATATAACTGGTAATTTTTTTCACGACCATAGTTACTGCTTTTACTCTTTATTTTCTTGTTTCAAAGAAAATTGGATTAGTTAGCTTGTTTTTATGGCACTTGCCTACCGGCCAAGTGCCATAGACCGATCACTTTTCCGTCGGTCTGTCGGTCAGTCCGCTGTTTGCGAGTTAGGGTACTTCCAGATGTGCTAGGACGATGAAACTTGGCAGGCATATTAGGGACCCGACCAGACTAACTTGGAAATAGTCACTTGCTCGATCCGACCATCGTGGGGGGAGGGAGGGGAGCCGGAATCCGGAATTTAGTGGCATGAATAACTTTCAAACGGGTGATCGGATCTTAATGAAACTTGATATTTGGAAAGACGTCATGCTTCAGATGTCCCATATCAAGTTCGGACCGAATCCGATGTATGGGGGGAGTCAGAGGGGGGAACCGGAAATCATATTAAACGCTTAGAGTGGAGTGATCGGGATGAAAGTTGGTGGGAGGAACAAGCACAACCCCTACGTACCTCATTGCCAGAACCGGACTGGATTCGTGCACTGTGGGGGGAGTTGGAGTGGGGTTCCGGAATTCCGGTGATACGGAGTTAAGTTACTTCCAGGTGGGCTAGGACAGTGAAACTCGGCAGGTAAATCAGGGACGCGACCAGATTAACCTGGAAATAGTCAGCTTCCCGATCCGGCCATCGTGGGGGGAGTGGAGGGAGGGGGGACCCTGAACATTGAGGTATGTATAACTTCCGAACGGGTGATCGGATCATAATGAAACTTGATATGTAGAAAGACAACGTGTCTCAGATGTCCCACTTCAAGTCCGGACTGGATCCGATGAAGCTGGGGGGGGGTCGGAGGGGGGAACCGGAAATCATGTTAAACGCTTAGAGTGGAGCGATCGGGATGAAACTTGGTGGGAGGAACAAGCACAACCCCTAGGTACATCACTGACAGAACCGGACCGGATTCGTGCACTGTGGGGGGAGTTTGAGTGGGGTTCCGGAATTCCGGTGATACGGAGTTAAGTTACTTCCAGGTGGACTAGGACAATGAAACTCGGCAGGTAAATCAAAGACGCGACCAGATTAACCTGGAAATAGTCAGCTTCCCGATCCGACCAACGTGGGGGGAGTGGAGGGAGGGGGAATCCTGAATCTTGAGGTATGTAAAACTTCCGAACGGGTGATCGGATCATAACGAAACTTGATATTTAGAAAGACAACGTGTCTCGGATGTCCCATTTCAAGTCCGGACCGGATCCGATGAAGCTGGGGGGGTCGGAGGGGGGTCCGGAAACCTTTTGACGTGCTTGGAGTGGAGCGATCGGAATGAAACTTGGTGGGAAGAACAAGCGCAAGCCCTATGTAGATCAGTGACAGAACCGGTACTATCCATTCACATCGTACTACGATAACTTGAATACAAGCAAAAAAGCTTGCAAGTGCCATATGAGCTTTCAGCTCTTGTTATACGGAATTTTCTTTTCCCTCTCCCCGGTTCCAAGAGGACTAGTATCTGTTAGCCTCACCGTCAGCACTTGGATAAGACATTAAAAAATAGATCCACAGATTAGCAGTGGAAAACCTGTCATTGCGTCCCGGGTAATTGAGATTTTACACATGTCTCAGCAGCAAAGAGTGAAAGTCACCCATTACCCTATGGAACCTACTTTTTACTATGTCTACACAAGTGTAGAGCCTGGGGAAATAGGAGACTGTTACTCCACTTGGAGCGCTGAATTGTAATAAGGCCAAACTGAAACCTGGCGTGTCTCTTTGGATTTTCTTGTTGTCTTCTTGTCGTGTTGGAAGAATAAGAAAGGCTGTAGGGATGGTAAGCACTGTATCTCTAGCAGAAATAGCATTTTTATATTTCTGCTTTAACTCGAAAGCATACACATGGCTTCAGTATAATAATACCCAAAGCCCAAAGGCCATTACGGGCCGCGACTAATTATACCGGCGAATTCTTTTATGGTGAGGCAAATGTGAAGTTCATTCATCAACGGACATAATTCGGTAATGTTAACCTCTAACATTAAAGGGCCCAGGACCAACCGGAAACCGAACACGAAAGTGATAATTAGGATCCGGTAATACTCCGGACCTCCTTGTAATTTAAAAAGGGGCAGAATTGGAACACGATTTTCAACAACTGCATTAATCAAGAATGAATCGTAACTTATCGTCCGAATCCTGACGCGGTCACTGGGACCGCTTTCCTGTTTTCGCCGGGTTCGGATGAATCCGGCCTAACTATCGTAGGTCTGATTGAGGTGAAACAACCCTCAGGAGCGAATATCACAAACAATGTATTTTAAGCAATTAAAAAATTCACTTCCGAATCTGAACCGCTGTGAAAACGATCCTTCTTCTGCTCCCCAATCATCAGCTTCTGCTTGACTCAAACGTAACCTCTCTCGTAGGTCATAATTGATACCAGGCCAGTCAAGATTTCAGACACAAAACATTCTTGTCCTTTACGGCAACCAATTTCCAGCAAGAAAAGATATAAAAAAGAAAGGAGGTACTGAAAATATTCGCATTCGCAGGATGAACGAATCATCTAATCAACTTCAGAGAAAACATTAGATTTTAACAAATTTTCAGGTTATGGCCAGGTTCCGGGCAAACTACTTGTCCGGCGAGATAATGATTGTCATACACGTGTTCAGCATGTCTTTTTACCCCTACATCGTCTATCTCATTAGCTGTTGAAATTTATTTTGTTCGCCCCTTAATTTGAACCCCTTCCCCCACCCCCAAATGTAGGGCTACAGAGTCCATCTATGAACTCGATCTGTCCCTTGACCCAAACAATCCTCACACCAAGTTTCTTCAAAATATCTCATTCCCTTCGAGAGTTATCGTGCTGACAGACGGACAAAATTTACGAGGTCATGGCAAGAACAAATAATCAGATAGAACTTGTGTCTTTAGTCACATGCAGCGACTATGAAAACCCCGACAAAATTGAGCGGACCTGGAGTTATTTACTCTAGCTCTGAGCTGTTGTTGATACCCGTTTACTCCTGTTCCGTATTCACCGTTGCTTATCGCACAAGAAATGTAGAAAGAGGCTAGCGGAGGCGTACTTCGCGCGCTGACCCGCTCTTGAGCGCGTCCACAGAACCAATCAGCGTTGACTGCTACATTTCCTCTTCAGCAAGTTACAGCGATATAGCTATTTGTAGAGGTAACGAAACGTGATGTGGCGCGAAGCTAGTAACCTCCGCTCATTTGCGTCGGGAGTTTTACTCGACTCAGCATGTTTGTATGACCGAGATAGGGAGACAGCAGTTCTGTCTCGTTATTTGTTCTTGGTCATATGTGTCGCTCCACTTAAGTTTTGGGGTCCCAAAAACTTTAAGGTATAAGATATACAGAGGCGGGTTGATTGTATCTGAGGCACTCTTTAAGACAAGACAATGACGAAATTAAACCTTTGCAGAAAGGCATCCAATACAGAGTGAGCTATGATGTTGCTTCGAAGCAAACAGGGTATTTTGCGGCATTTTTTAAGTGAGTAAACGGGTTTCGGAAATCGAAACGTCAATATTCTGAACTATTTGATTAGCCTAATGAAGCGTAAGGCGCTCTCTCAGCGATCCTACGCGCTATATCGATTGTGATGCAAAGCACAGAAAGGACAAGGACACGTCTCACATAGCGAATTCAAATGCGAGCTTCGTCAGTACTAATTACACTTGCACGCAACCTGGAGCGCAGACAGCTGATTTGATTCGTTTTCCATTTTCCGCTTGGCTCAAAATTTTCTCAGCCAAAAACAAATGGTCCAAAAATACAATCAACAACATTAATTTCTTCATTTGAATGTATTAGAAGTATGTGCATTTATAACGTAAGGAATATCATGCAATGTTTATCGTTTTTTGTGCGGACAGCTAAATAACGATGCATACGCCTAGTTATCTTCAGGCAAGTTAAAAAAGATTTTTGTTGTCCTAACTCAAATCGTTGTCAAGTCAGGAGCTTAACTCACTCAGCAGTCTGTGCTCAGTTGCCCATGAACAGGGAGATGAAACTAACAAAGGTGATTCGGTTCCTAGCGGCGAAAACTAAAATCCGGCTAGAGCGGCCGGAAAAGTAGATTGTTCATAAATCAGCTGAAAGCGCTATTCTTCTGATGCCCCGTTCACAAGCATGCCTAGCCCGAGGGGGGCCACTCTCGATTTTAGTGTACAGCATGTGCCCGGTGCCGAGGTGCCCGGTCGGTGCCGGCACCGACCTACAACAGCCGGCACTGGGTGCCACGTGTCAGAACATTAGAATAAGCATGTTTAGAAGCGGGAATTGCCTAATTTATAGCTGGCACCTTTGCCGGCAGGGCTGGTTTCGGTCGGTGCCGGGGAAGGCTGTACAGCAGCTGCTGGGGAGTGGGTAACCCCTCGGCCTAGCCAAGCATAGATGCCTAGGCACGTGCCTAGCCTCACCGTTCACACGCATGACTAGGCATGGATTTTAATCCAGGCACGGAGTTCTAGGCACTAGAACTCGGTGCCTAAGCATCTGTGCTTGGCTAAGCACGGGGCTCAAACGAAAACATGATCGTTCTTACCTTCACAGCTAGTGCCAATCTGTCCGTAAATCTTTCTGTGGTTCGCTCCAACAACGTTGGCACGGATATTGGTGGAATGGAGTCAATGCCGCGTTCGCTTATTGAAAGCTTAACAGCGCCGTCGGGCCTCCAGTCTTTGATTGCATCAGTTGGAATGATCTGATCAGGACCTGTGAACAATGGATCAGTTAGGTCATGGACCATAAACTTGAATTCTCTTGAATTCGCACGCGGTTCAATACGGCCTCTTTTCTTCATTCGCATTTTCTTAGTTAGCCCACTCTCGGCTAGTTAACAAAGCTAGAAACTGAAGGGAACCGCGATTAAAATTTCACAGTTTATTTGCAGTTGCATGTTATGGTGAATATTTTTGGGATGCTGATTTGTAACCAAGCAACGGAATCTGGAGATTGTCAAGCTTTTCCAAAACGGTCCATTACGGAGTATCCATAGCATCTGGTCACGAGTCCAGGTCACGACATTTTTGCAGCCTGGTAGTTCATGACAATTTATCTGTAAAAATTGTCAAAGGCTTTCTCCATATCACAGGCTAATCCATTTGCTCTATCGATGTTTGTTTATTTCCTGTATGCAATTATTAGTGTTTTTCTGTTGTATCTACTTTTCTTTCTCTTTTTTACCCTACTGTTCAAGTTATGTGTTAAAATAATTGTCAAAGGCTTTCTCCATATCACGGGCTAATCCAGTTGCTCTGTCAATGTTTGTTTATTTCCTGTATGCAATTATTAGTGTTTTTCTGTTGTATCTACTTTTCTTTCTTTATCTTTTTTACTCCACTGTTCATGTGCAATGGTTTACTAATAAATTATTTCTGTTATTATTTTTACTATCGGGAATTCTAACCTACGTAGAATCTGAGAGTTTTTACGGCCGTTCCGCTGCTGGAACCTTTTTCACAAAAACGGCGTAGAATTTGCCGATCCCTTGGAGGAGCTCCCTTCGAGTTAGACTACTATTCCCCCCTCCCCCCCGTCAATCTAACCCCTTTCGAGAGTTAACGTGCTAACAGATGTACGGACAAACTTTACGAAGTCATAGGTATCCCATTTTTGGATCCCACAAACAGCAATCAATCATTCATTAGGGTTTGAGATGCAGTGCTCTCCACAGGTTCAAATGCATTGAGGTTAATTTGCTCACAAAATAGACAACGGACAGGATAAACATACAAGAACGTGGCTACAAGTTCAGAGATTAACAGACGCAACGACAAATGGTTAGCCGAGAGGGGTTACTACTGGGTCACGGACATTTCCCACTTACTTATAATTGCCCTGTCACTGTTGATACTGTTGTAGTCTGACAGTTTAGGAAGTCTCGACCGCCCCCAGAGGAGGTCGAAAAAGGACTTCCAGAAACTGAACATATTCCTCCATAACGCTGAGAAAAACGAATGATTAGGTTCGCACCAGCACCCATTCACTTGATAGCAAATTGGGCAGATTCAGCAAAATATTGGGTACGTCTGCGCTACTAAACGAGCTACTAAAGGATAAGTTTAGTAATTAATTCTACTTGAGCAGTCCATCCGTTCTCATTCCCGAGGTGTATCCTATCTCCTCTGTTAGCGTTACACCGATTATCACGCTTGCCACGTTTGCTCTCTTTACGTGACGTGTGAGGCTTTCGATGATTGTTTCCGAGTAGCTTACTGACCCAGAGACCGGTGATGCAAATTTTGCCAAGTTGGGATATAAGGCAATGGGCATGGAAAAAGGCTAAAAACAGCAGAAGCCTTGTGTAATTTTCCGAAGTTTTAAAGTAGTCAACTATCTCAGAATATCTTTGCAGAAACACTATGCTGTACGAGATGTCCTTTAAAGATTAGCTGAAGCGATTGAGAGGCGTGTTCTCAATGTTCGTAAAGTTCGGACTCCCAGATATTGAACAGATTCTTCCATACAGCTGAGAGAAACGATGATAAGATTCGAGTCGGCACCTATGAACTTGGTAGCAAAATGGGTATATTCAGCAATATATCGTGTACGTCTGCGCTATTAAAGGTTAGCTGAAGGAATTAATAGGCGTATTCTCAAAACTTGTCAAAGTCCGTATCACAACCTGGATTTCGTCCCAGGATGGCAATAAATCTTTTCTTCTATCTTTCTATCTATATCTCGGTCTGACCAAGGTCGAACCAAGTCCGAGAATCTGGAAGCAAACAACGTCAAAAGACTTACAGGTTTTCTTGACAAGGACAGGAATAGGATACGGACATGAACATTGAAAATAAAAGAAGTTCAAAATAATTCTGATCATTCGAGTCGCCAATTTTAGAACACGCGCAGTCAAAGACTTTTCGAAAAAACTTATCCAGGAAATAGACACGGTGTGGAAGTAGTGTCGCGATTATCTGACTTGACCAAACATTTAAAAAAAAAAATCCGCCATAGATGAACGCCACCTTTTTCAGAGCGAACCGTGAACCCTCTTCGCGGTTAACTCAGAAATGCGCTTTTCTTTGAACTACCTGCGGCAGAGCCGTTACTAGCTAAAATGTTTGGGGGGGGGGACAAGGTATTTACCGACTGGCTGGTCATTTTTACCGACTGTTTTTGTGGATGAAAATTACTATTGTTGAGAAAAAACGACTGTGTTGACGAAAAATCGGCTGATTTTAAGAAAAAATGACTAATTTTAAGAAAAAACGACTATTTTTACGAAAAACCAACCGTTTTTAAGAAAAATCGATTGTTTTTAAGAGAAAACGACTATTTCTAAGAAAAAAATCAACTGTTTTTCGGCGCTTCGCGCCGACTCGGCTATTTTTTACCGACTGACCGACAACATTGGGGGGGGGGCGTCCCCCCCTCCCCCCCCCCCCCTAGTAGTGACGGAGTGACGGCTCTGACCTGCGGTACCTGCTTTCATGTGCTGAGTACCTAAAGGGCGAGTATAACTCAGCTGAAAAATAATGATGTCATGGGTGCTCTGAGGTTTCTTACCTTTCAGAAACTCCTTAGGTTTCGGAAGGAGTGGTGAGCTTCCCAGAGCGGAGGCTACTACCGGGCCATCCCTTGAAACTGGGGAACCAACCGAGTTCAGTTGGTAAATTGAGCCGTTTTCCTAAAAAAAAAAAAAAAAAATTAAAATTAAGGCCAATTAAGAAGCTTAGAGGATGGTTGAATCCTTTTCCTGAGTTTTTACTTTCTTTTTCAAACCACCATTTCTTTTTCGGTTGCTCAGTGGATTTGAACTTCACCTGACGCACGCCATTGAGATCGCATTATTAACACGCGACGCTGAATTCAGTCCGGAAACAGACCTATAACAATGTAGAAATAGAGATGAGTCATCAAAAGTTGTCCGGAGAGAAGCTCTGTGCACGTTTTGCACTCTCCCTAACAACACAGGGACAGGTCGTTGGGCAGCTCTGAGTTACCCATTGAGCGATTCTCCCAATCCCAGTTCAGAGCCACCACGTGGTTCAGTTCCTATTAGGTTCCCAATGATCATCACCATCATCAATGTTTAACTAAAACTCTAATAGGATATGTGTTTAACTATATTCCATCAGCAGAAACAGGTGCGAACCTCCCTGACGATGAAAGTATCACATTATCTTTACAATTTAAAACGGGAAAAGTTTATTTTTTATGTTCATTAACTTAAGGAGGGGTGGGGGGGGAAGTATATTTTAAGGCGAAGCTTAATAGGGAGGAGTTAAAGTGTGTTATATTGACAAGCGGAAATTTTTTACCACTTGGAGATAGGAGGAGGTATTTAGGGAGGGAGAGGTCGAATGTTGGTCCTTATTTTTGTCCGATGTGTGGAGATAGAAATGAGGATTTACTGCATTTTCTGTGATTTTGTAATGAGTTAAAAGAGTTGAGGCAGGAAATTTATCCGGGGTGTTTTGAAAGGGAGGAATGGGAGGAGATTATATTGAAGGGTAGAAATTTTGTGGGGGATAAAGAATTTGGGTAGGCTGGTTAGTTTGGGCATGGAAATTTTTGTAAGGTGAGTTAGGAAGAAAGGGGTGTGTATTGGATTATATTATTTGAAATTTATTTGTTGGATTAATTTGGAATCTATTCATTGAAGTTAGTTTTTATGGCACTTGCCCTTCGGCCAAGTGCCATATAGCGATCGCAATTTCTGTCGGTCTGTCTGTCGGTCGGTCTGTCGGTCTGTCCGGGTTTTGCTAGTTCGGGCACTTCCACATAGGCTAGGACGATGAAACTTGGCAGGCATATCAGGGACCCCAATTGATTAAGTTGGAAATAGTCACTTTCCCGATCCGAACATCTTGGGGGGAGGGAGGGGAGCCGGAATCCGGAAATTAGTGGCATGCATAACTTTCGAACGGGTGATCAGATCTTCATGAAACTTGATATTTGGAAATACGTCATGCTTCAGATGTCCCGTATCAAGTCCGATCCGAATCCGATGAATTTGGGGGGGGGGGGTCGGAGGGGGAGCCGGAAATCATGTTAAACGCTTAGAGTGGAGCGATCGGGATGAAACTTGGTGGGAGGAACAAGCACAACCCCTAGGTACATCATTGACAGAACTGGACCGGATTCGTGCACTGTGGGGGGAGTTGTAGGGAGGTTCCGGAATTCCGGTCATACGGAGTTAAGATACTTCCAGGTGGGCTAGGACAAAGAAACTTGGCAGGCAAATCAGGGACGCGACCAGTTTAACCTGGAAATAGCCAGCTTCCCGATCCGACCATCGTGGGGGGAGTGGAGGGAGGGGGAATCCGGAATCTTGAGGTATGTATAGCTTCCGAACGGGTGATCGGATCATAATGAAACTTGATATGTAGAAAGACCACATGTCTCGGATGTCCCATTTCAAGTCCGGACCGGATCCGATGAAGCTGGGGGGGGGGGGGTCGGAGGGGGGTCCGGAAACCTTGTGACATGCTTGGAGTGGAGCGATCGGAATGAAACTTGGTGGGAAGAACAAGCACAAGCCCTATGTAGATCAGTGACAGAACCGGACCGGATTCGGGCATTGTGGGGTAGTTAGGGGGGTCCGGAATTCCGGTGATCGCAAGTTAAGGTACTTCCAGACATGCTAGGACGATGAAACTTGGCTTGAAAATTAGAGTCTGGACATGATTGGTTTAGAAATAGTTAGTTCCCAGATCCGATCATCCCTTAAAGTACTAATGCTAACCGCAAAGTACAAACAATATTTTTAAGCAAAATATACATTTTCGTTTCGTTCGTTCATTTTCGTTCGTTCATTTCGAGCCCATGATCATTTTTGCCTCAAGGGTTTTGCTTACAACTGAATTCCTTAAAGTACAAACGATACTTTTGAATAAAATATACATTTTCGTGCTCCTGGTGATCATCTGTTTTGCTTCAAGAGTTTTGATTACAGATGATTTTCTAGCTCCCTTAAAGTGCGCACAGCCAAATGCATTGCCAAACGATACAGTCTCATGATTTACAAGGACCCGTGATCATTCTTATCTCAAGGGTTTTGCTTACAAATGATCAAAACAAACCCACGAATTGACGAATTCCTACTTTCATCCTCTGACCCAGCCTTGCAAGTGCCATATGAGCTTCCAGCTCTTGTTCTTTTTATGGCACTTGAGCTTACTCAAGTGCCATATAGCGATCGTAATGTCTGTCGGTCTGTCCGCATTTTGCTAGTTTGGGCACTTCCACATGACCTAGGACGATAAAACTTGGCACGCATATCAGGGACCCGACCAGATTAACTTGAAAATAATCACTTCCCCGATCCCACCATCAGTGGGGGAGTGGCGGGATGGGGAATCCGGAAACTAGCAACATCCATAACTTTGGAACGGATAACCGGGCGTGCATTAAACTTGACAGGTATCAAGAACAAGTGTCTTGGATGTTCACTGTCAAATTCGGATCGGATCCGACAATTGGGGGGGGAGCTGGAGGTGGACACCGGAAATCTCTTGAAACGCTTTTTCTAGTTTGTGTCAAACCCCTACCCCACTAGTAAAGCTCTGTGCATGGTTGCGTCATTTGTTTGCTCAAATCGTTTGGGTGTTCGGGGAGAGCTTGTCTAATAAGATGGGTCGAAGGGGCTGGGATATGTAGTTGGATGGTGGTAGGGGTTGTTATAGATTAGGGGGCGCTAGGAGGATGAAACTTGGCAGGCGTATCAGGGACCTGACCAAACCATCCTGGAAATAATCAGTTTCCCGATCCTACCGGGAATCCGCACAATCTCTTGAAACGCTTTTTCTAGTTCTTGTCAAATCCCTACCCCTTCTTCACACAAGTAATAACTCTACGGATGATTGAGGCATTCTTTGCTTAAATCTAATCGAACGTCGAAGGATTTGGTACGTGTTGTTGAAGCGTAGTAGGAGTTGATATAGATTAGGGGGAGCTAGGACGATGCAACTTGGCAGGCATATCAGGGACCCGACCGTGTCCTAGACCACTAGGCTAATCGTATTTGTGATTCGACCGACTGCGGGAACAGGTACAGTTTAAGGATTAAAATAAGACCAGGATTAAAATAAGACCTCTAATAGAGATTATTTGAATTGCAGTTCCGTAAGTTACTCCCGTTTGAAGATTTCCTCTAGTTGCCGTCTTTTATGACACTTGAGCTTTCAAGTGCCATATAGCGATCGTAATGTCTGTCGGTCTGTCCGGGTTTTGCTACTGTTGTCACATCCACATAAGGTAGGATGGAACTTGGCAGGCGTATCAGGGACCCGACCAAATTAGCTTAGCAATAATCACTTCCACGATTCGGCCATCATGGGGGATCAGAGGGATGCGGAGTCGGGAAACTACTAACATACACAACTCTGGAACGGGTAATCGGACATGCATGGAACTTGACAAGTTGCAAGGACAGGTGTTTCAGATGTTCAGTTTCCTTTCAAATCCGGACCGGATCCGATAACTGGTGGAGGGGGGGCTGGAGGGGGAACCGAAAATCTCGTGAAATGCTTCCACATAAGCTAGGACGAGGAAAATTGACAGGCGTATCAGGGACCCCACCAGATTGACTTGGATATGATCATTTCAGGGTTGCCACTTTACTAAAATCAATTCACTGGGCAAAAGGAAAAAAGTAATACCAAACAAGAAAAGTACTCAGAACGTGTTCTCAGAACGTGTCACCTTGGAAATAAAACCTGACAACTACCTTTTTCTTAAAATCTGCTGCCAAAGTAAAAATAAAGTTCTATTGTGGGCACAATTGTACTACCGGTGGCAACCCTGGTTCATCCTTTCCCCGATTCAGCTACTGTGATGGGAGTGGAGGGATGCGGAATCCGGAAACTAGTAACATGAATAACTTTGAAACCGGTAATCGGACATGCATGAAACTTGACAAGTGTCAAGAACAAGTGTCTCAGATGTTCAGTTTAAAATCCGGGGGGACCTAGAGGTTCGAACCTTCCCAGGAAGAAGAGGAGTTGTAGACCTGCCTTCTTAACTTCTTTTTACTTCAACAAGTGTAAAATAAAATGATATTCGGCTCTGTATATAACTCTCAAGCAAAAAACTCCCGCCTACAGTTCGCTTACTCTTACAAGTGCCATATGAGCTTTCAGCTCTTGTTTTGTATTTGTATTAACCATGGCCCTTTAGGGCTTTCAGTGTTAATAAACATCTATCTATCTATCTATCTATACTTAGTACACAGATAGTACTATATTACTATCTGTGTGCAAAGCTGATAAGGAGTCTTGGAGCACTACTGATAAGGAGACGATAAGGATAACATAAATAAGGATAGCAGAGATGAAGCCGCTTGGAGTACTGAACTCGTATTTGGTCAATTCGCGATGCGTGAGATGCATCACTTCGGTTTTCTCCAACAGGTTGCATCAGCCCAAGCCCCATCGATGTGTTACCCGTATGGAAATAATTAAGTCGTAAACAGTTGTTAACGATCGTTTACAATTGTTAACAATTGTTTACAGTTGTTAACGATCGTAAACAATTGTTAACGATTGGAAACGGTTGTTTACTATCGTAATTTTACGATCGTTTTCTTACGATCGTAATTTAACGATCGTTTTCAATTGTTTCCGATCGTTTTCAACTGTTTTCGATCGGAAACAATTGTTTTTATTTTCAAGACGATAAATACAGACCTGATTTCTAACTACGGCAATAAGAAAGTTGATTAGTGTTTAGTTTTGCATAATCAAAATAGTTTAAAAAAAAGCTGAAACTAAAATCCCAATCGTAAACGATCGGAAACAACTGTTTTCAATCGTAATTTTACAACTGTTTACGATCGTTTTTTTCAGGTGTCATTAAATAACTGTTTACGATCGTTTTTAGTTGTTTTCGATCGTAAACAATTGTTAACGATTGGAAACGGTTGTTTACGATCGTAATTTTACGATTGTTTTTTTACGATCGTAATTTTACGATTGTTTTTTTACGATCATTTTTTTACGATCGTAATTTTACGATCGTTTTTTTACGATCGTAATTTAACAATCGTTTTCAATTGTTTCCGATCGTTTTCAACTGTTTTCGATCGGAAACAATTGTTTTTATTTTCAAGACGATAAATACAGACCTGATTTCTAACTACGGCAATAAGAAAGTTGATTAGTGTTTGGTTTTGCATAATCAAAATAGTTTAACAAAAAGCTGAAACTAAAATCCCAATCGTAAACGATCGGAAACAACTGTTTTCAATCATAATTCTACAACTGTTTACGATCGTTTTTTTCAGTTGTCATTAAATAACTGTTTACGATCGTTTTTAGTTGTTTTCGATCGTAAACAATTGTTAACGATTGGAAACGGTTGTTTACGATCGTAATTTTACGATTGTTTTTTTACGATCGTTTTTTTACGATCGTAATTTTACGATCGTTTTTTTACGATCGTAATTTAACAATCGTTTTCAATTGTTTCCGATCGTTTTCAACTGTTTTCGATCGGAAACAATTGTTTTTATTTTCAAGACGATAAATACAGACCTGATTTCTAACTACGGCAATAAGAAAGTTGATTAGTTTTTAGTTTTGCATAATTGTTTTTTCAAGTGTCATAAAACAACTGTTTACGATCGTTTTCAGTTGTTTCCGATCGGAAACAGTCGTTTTCAATCGGGAAAATTTGGTTCGGTTTTCAAGACCTGAAACAAGACCTGAATCTCAACAACGATAGAAGGGAAGTTAATTCTTTTTTTAATGTGCAAACGATCGAAAAGTTTAACAAAAATGGAGAATCTGAAATCCCGATCGTAAACAACTGTTTACGATCGTTTTCAGTTGTTTATTTATAGTAAATAAATAAAAGCCGTGGAAATGCTTGAAGTTGAGAACTGTCATCCGTGTTTTTGCTACTTTCACTTTTTTTTGAAGCGCAAAATATTTCAAAAGAATCTTTCGTAGTCGAAGCCCCCTCTATGGTGCTAAACCATCCTCTGGTGATTTTTTAAGAGTGTTGCCGTTTAATCGATAATTTGGGAAACAAAAATATTTGCCTTTATATGCAACAACGCAAAATATGCAAATATCCATCGATACTGTCACAGAAAATGAAAGGTTAGTTGGGGTTGGAATACTTGGATAGAAGTCGTTGCAGTTCAGGGACTAGGCTAGGGGTGGGGGACTGGGGGTGCAGGGTAAGTTGAAACACCCAGTCGGGAAACAACCGTTCCCGATCGTGAAAATTCGATGGAAACAACAGTTCCCGGCCCTTAAATTACGATTGGAAACAACCGTTTCCAATCGTAAAAATACAATCGTTAACAACTGTTTCCAATCGTAAAAAAACGATCGTTTACGATCGGAATGTCCCATAATACAATTGGGAAAAAACGATCGTTTACGATCGTTTCCAATCGTAAAAATACGATCGTAAACAACTGTTTTCAATCGTAAACGACTGTTTCCAATCGTAAACAACTGTTTCCAATCGTAAACAACTGTTTCCAATCGTAAAAAAACGATCGTTTACGATCGGAATGTCCCATAATACAATTGTAAAAAAACGATCGTTTACGATCGTTTACGACTTGAATTATTTCCATACGGGTAGCGTGCACAGTTTGCAGAACAAAATCTTAGAAAGTGGAGTTACCAGCCAAGAATACTGTGGGCGTATTCCAGCCATCTAACAATAGCAACTATTAGTTACAACTTTCGTTCCAACCTCATGAAAAGTTACTACGCTAACCGTTCCAATCTTCTCGAAGTAGTAACTAATAGTAACTATTTGCTTACCATGCTCGGGAGCGTGGTAACTACTACCTAAATGACGTGACTGGCCCGATCAGCCCGCGGCACGATATTTTGCCGAAATAGGAAAATTCGTTCCAGCCTTGACGCCAAGAAGCCAGAATTCGTGACGTCACGCGTAGTAACTACGGTAAATAGGGTGGAACATGCTCTGTGTTGTCAGAAAGTATAACATTCAAACAATCCCTACTCCGGTCCGCACTAGACACGCAAGACTCCCGACCGAACAAAGCTCTACGCGGCTTTAACTTACTCCCTTGACTCTAGAATTTACGTATTTCTAGTGTTTCTAAAGTCTCAAGGAATGACAACATTCGGTGACAATAAGACAGTATGGCGTGCGGCCACAAAACTTCTTTGTCTAACTGACGAAGGCAACAAGATTATTTCAAATTGACTTCTCGAAGTAAAACTCACATGATCCAATTTCATTACGACAAAAATAATTGTGAACTGATCTGGCAAGACCAGTGTAAGTGCGCTCAAGTAAATTTAATCCAGCGAATATTTTGGCGGAGAAGATGTCACATGTACTGGACCCTCTCCAGGCAATACCAAGTGTATCGGCAGGTTTGAAGCTGTCAACTAACATAAATAAACGTAGGAATATGCATGAGCCCATTCAGTCCTTGGAATAAATCCAACTTCCCAAAAACTATTTTCTCTCTTTTTATGTATTCCCAGAGTGGCTCTTCGGATTTGTGGATAAAAATGCAGGACACGTCCTTGGAGTTGGCCTTTGTGCGAATTGCAAAGTACCAGCATGCTCCAGCAATATAGTGGGATTATTTGTTTATGTCCGAACAGCTTGTGATAACAAAAATTACGATTTATGCTCACACTATCAAAAGATTATCAAACAAGACTTATGAGCTCATATGGCAGTTGTTACGAGTAGGTGGTGCGAAAAAGTAGATGAGAACGTCACAAAATACCCACTTCAACCCCCTAGGATCGGACCTAGAAATAGGATATCTAGTTTCACTCTCGTCTGAGCATTTCTCGCCTCGGATCATCTAGGGCAAATGACTACCTTCAAACCCCCCTGGTACAAAAACAGACATCTGATTTCCCGTTTCAAGCTTCCGGATATATCGTTGAAACTTTCGGCCCTAAGTAAACAAGAGCTGTAAGCTCATATGGCACTTGCAAGGCTGGGTCAGAGGATGAAAGTAGGAATTCGTCAATTTGTGGGTTTGTTGTGATCATTTGTAATCAAAACTCTTGAAGTAAAAAACATGACGAACTCATCGGGAGCACGAAAATGTATATTTTGCTCAAAAGTATTGTTTGTACTTTAAGGAAATCACTTGTGAGGGATCATAGGGATCACGAAAATGTGTATTTTGCTAAAAAGTATTTTTTGTACGTTGTGGTTGCGATTAGTACTTTATAAGGAATTATTAAGGAATTCAGTTGTAAGCAAAACCCTTGGGGCAAAAATGATCATGGGCTCATAGGGATCACGAAAATGTATATTTTGCTTTAAAATATTTGTTTGTACTTTGCGGTTAGCATTAGTACTTTAAAGGTCATCTGAATGAAGTCTAACACCCTAAATTGCCACTTTTATATACTGCTTACCATTTATCTCTCGAAAACCGGACTAAAATCGGATGAAGTTTCACCGTGCTATAATTTTCAGCCTTTTTTCCGACTTGTCTTGATCGTAACGCTCGCCGTAACAGTTGTAACAGTCCATGCGTAACAGTTCATGTTGTAACAGTCCACGCCGTAACAGTCCCTGCGTTTATCCATCCATGCGCTGTTTATCCATCCATGCGTTATCAACGCACGTTTATCCATGCCATAATGACAGTTTAAATATTGGCGCTAAATTTGTCTTGGGAGGTCGTAACGAATCACCATAGGGAGACTTAGAACTTCAAGAGTGGATAGCGCCGAAATCACGGAGCGAAAAAATTCGTCTTATCTGTACCGGTACTGTGAAGGACGATCTGAGGGGTTCATGGAAGTATGGTAGGATCGTTCAGGTGTCCTTTAAGGGATGGTCGGATCAGGGAACTGACTATTTCTAAGCCAATCATGTCAAGTCTCTAATTTTCAAGCCAAGTTTTATCGTCATAGCACGTCTGGAAGTACCTTAACTTGCGATCATCGGAATTCCGGACCCCCTCCCTCTAACTCCCCCACAGTGCCCGAATCTTGTCCGGTTTTGTCACTTACGTACATAGGACTTGTGCTTGTTCTTTCCACCAAGTTTCATTCCGATCGCTTCACTCCAAGCGTGTCACAAGTTTTCCGGTTCCCCCCTCCGACCCCCCCCCCACCTTCATCGGATCTGGTCCGGACTTGAAACTGGGCATCAGAGACATGTGATCTTTCTACGTATCAAGTTTCATTATGATCCGATCACCCGTTCGGAAGTTATACATACCTCAAGATTCCGTATTCCCCCTCCCGTCACTCCCCCCACGATGTTCGGATTGGGAAGTTGACTATTTCCAGGTTAATCTGGTCGAGTCCCTGATTTGCCTGCCAAATTTCATTGTCCTAGCACACCTGGAAGTAACTTAACTCCTTATCACCGGAATTCCGGAACCCCCCTCCAACTCCCCCCACAGTGCACGAATCCGGTCCGGGTCTGTCAATGACGTACCTAGGGTATGTGCTTGTTCCTCCCACCAAGTTTCATCCCGATCGCTCCAGTCTAAGCGTGTCACATGATTTCCGGTTCCCCCCTCCGACTTCCCCCCCCAAATTAATCGGATTCGATCCGGAGCTGAATTGGGACATCTGAGAAATGACGTCATTCCAAATATCAAGTTTCATTAAGATCCGATCACCCGTTTGAAAGTTATTTATGCCCCTAAATTCCGGATTCCGGCTCCCCTCCCTCCCCCCATGATGGTCGGATCGGGGAAGTGACTATTTCTAAATTAGTTTGGTCGGGTCCCTGATATGCCTGCCAAGTTTCATCGTCCTAGCACATCTGGAAGTACCCTAACTCGCGATCACCGGACTGACCGACCGACAGACCGACAGACCGACCGACGGAAAAGTGATCGGTATATGGCACTTGGCCGGAAGGCAAGTGCCATAAAAACTTTCAACAACGTCCCATCTCAGGCTCCCCGCACATCACGGCCTGTCCCTTCTTCTTTTGTGAATTTTAGTGTTTTTTAGTCTTCTGTTCAGTTTTTGTTCTTTTTCATTGTTGTACTCCGCTATTCTGTCTTTTCAGCGGGTTATAAAAATAAATAAAATAAATAAAAATA
Organism: Branchinecta lindahli; assembly: GCA_023053555.1. Classification (NCBI taxonomy): domain Eukaryota; kingdom Metazoa; phylum Arthropoda; class Branchiopoda; order Anostraca; family Branchinectidae; genus Branchinecta; species Branchinecta lindahli. The sequence continues at coordinate 9,498,526 of JAKZAO010000006.1, read as the reverse complement.
TATTCTCAACGACTAAACAAGAGCTGTAAGCTCATATGGCACTTGTAAGGCTTGGTAAAAGTATGAAAGTAGGAATTCGCCAATTCGTGGGTTTGTTGTAATCATTTGTAAGCAAAACCCTTAAGATGAGAAAATCACAATATATATTGTTTGGAAAAAAAAGTAAATTTTTTGCACTTGGCTGTGATGATGCGCACTTTAAGGTTGCTAGAAATTCATTTCTAAGCAAAACCCTTGAGGCAAAAATGATCATGGGCTCATGGGTATCATGAAAATGTAGGTTTTGCTCAAAAGTATTTTTTGTACTTCGCGGTTAAGATGAGTACTTTAAGGGATGGTCGAGTCGGGTAACTGACTATTTCTAAGCTTGTTAAGTCTCTAATGTTCAAGCCAAGTTTCATCGTCCTAGCACATCTTGAAGTACCTTAAATTTCGATCACCGGAATTCTGTAACCCCTCCAGCCCCCCCCCCCCCCCCCAGAGTGACAGAATCCGGTTCGATTCTGTCCCTGATGTATCTAGGGCTTACGCCTGCTCTTCCCACCAAGTGTCATCCTAGTCGCTGTATTCTAAGCGGGTCACAACCCCCCCCCCCCCGACTCCCCCACATTGATTGGATCATGTCCCCACTTGGAATGGGACATCTGAGACATGAGTTCTTTCCGAATATCAAGTTTCATTAAGATCCGATCACCCGTTCAAAAGTTGGACAACCTCAAGATTCCCGATTCCCCCTCCCTCCACTCCCCCCACAATGGTCAAATCGGAGAAACGACTGTTCTTAAGTTAAAATTGTAAAGTCCCTGATATGCCTGCCAAGTTTCATCGTCCTAGCACATGTGTAAGCATCTTCAGTCGGGATCACCGGATTCCGGAACCCTCCCTCCAACTCCCCCCGCAGTACTCGGATCCGGTCCGGTCTTGTCAACTATGGATCTAGGGCTTGTGCTTGTTCTTCCCACCAAGTTTCATTGCGATCCGTCCACTCTGAACATGTCACACAATTTCCGGTTCCCCCCTCCAACTCCCCCCAAAGTCGCCGGATCCATTCCGGACTTAAAGTGTGACATCTGAGACACGAGGTTTTTCCAAATATCAAGTTTCATTAAGATCCGATTACCCGTTTAAAAGTTACAATACGTCAATATTCCGGATTCCCCCTCCCTCCACTCCCCCACGGTGGTCAGATCGGTGAAGTGACTATTTCCAAGTTAGTTTGGTCGGGTCCCTAATACGCCTGCCAAGTTTCATCGTCCTAGCACATGTGTAGGCTAAGCATCTTAAGTCGGGATCACCGGAATTCCGGAACCCTCCCTCCAACTCCCCCCACAGTGCTCGGATCCGGTCCGGTCTTGTCAGCTATGTATCTAGGGCGTGTGCTTGTTCTTCCCACCAAGTTTAATCCCGATCCGTCCACTCCGAATATGTCACACGATTTCCAGTTCCCCCCCTCCCACTCCCCCCAAAGTCACCGGATCCATTCCGGACTTGGTGTGTGACGTCTGAGACACGAGGTCTTTCCAAATATCAAGTTCCATTAAGATCCGATTTCCCGTTCAAAAGTTATAAATACGTCAATATTCCGGATTCCCCCTCCCTCCACTCCCCCCACGATGCTCGGATCGGAGAAGTGACTATTTCCGACTTAATCATTTGGGGTCCCTGATATGCATGCCAAGTTTCATCGTCCTAGCTTATGTGGAAGTGCCCGAACTAGCAAAACCTGGACAGACCGACAGACCGACCGACCGACCGACCGACAGAGCGACGGACGGACAGAAATTGCGATCGCTATATGGCACTTGGCCGAAGGGCAAGTGCCATAAAAAGCCTGCTGTGAAAAAAAAATAAAAATCGCTCAACCGAGCCAAAATAATTCAGTGTATTAGTCAACAAATAAGTTGGCTTTTCAGAAATTCAGTGTATTCAGATACAAGAGAGAAAAATAAGTTTGCTTTTCAGTTGAACTTTAAAAGGGTCAATATTTAACAATTATAAGTAGTGAACTGAAATACAAAAATGCTCCTCAGCCGGGACTTGAGCCCAGGGTTGGGCTCAAGTCCGCTACACAAGTTATACAAGTCACTTGTATAACGTTCCAACTTCCATCTATGTAATATGTAACGTTTAACAGAAGGTTTTCATCTATTTTTCAAACGCTAGCAAATTTCGAACAGTGTTATACTTATCCTGTTCAAACTTAAAACAGTTCAACTGAATATTTCAAGAAAAAAACAAGACGAAAACAAAAATTATATAACATATTAATATAAAAAAAATATAAAAAAGAAATATAATCGGAAAAAGGGGGGAGCATGAGCAAAAAGAAAAAAAACGTGAAAAATTCGACGCAGTTAGAATACTGGGCATTGACAACAGACAAAATCGCTTACCGCGTTGTGATTGACCGGCGTCGCGTGGCTGACTGCCTGTTCGTGCTCTAAGCCCATCGAACTGGAAGAGTACTGCAACCTCGATTCAGACAAAGACGAGTCCGTGACACAACCGCTATCGTCCAGACTCAGATAGGATTGGGCGACTTGTGGGGAGGAGCTGAGAGCCGTATATCTGAAACAAGGAAAGAAATAAAATCGATAGAATCGATCTGAGCAAGTCAATAGCAGTCAAACTTGTCCCAGTTCCTGCTAGTCAGGCGCTTTCTCGACATCCTGAAATTCAGTTTAGTTCAGTATCCGTTTAGTTTTAGTTAATTCACAAAGAAAGAATGAAAACAAAAGAAAAAGAAAATTCACGTCAACATGTCAGAACAATTGTTTTTCCCTAAGTCTGGGGTAACTCCGGCCAGCCGGACTCTCCCAGGACAAAAAAAGATTAACAAAAATGTGTTTTTATGAATTTTGTTCAAGCAGTCTAATGTGTCTCTGTTTCTCCTTGAATTTTTTTAAAGTCTACATGCCCAAAAGCAACTCCGCTTTACGTATCTTTTATTCGCCCTTTGCATGAGTACGATTGTCCGGTATGGACTTTGGCCTGACGTTCGATCAGTCTAATATGCTGCGAACCCTCCAGAAGAGAGACCTGAGAATTATCTACTATCAGGGAGGAGTATGTTCCTAACATCCTCCTCCTCAAGGAGTTCCGCCTTCCAACCTTAGCAACCCGACGTGTTTATCTGTACTAAGTTCGGGAATAATGCGCATTCTCATCCGCGTTTTGTATGTATGTATGTATATTCTTTATAACCCGTTACATTCAAATTGAACACGAACGGAGTGAATGGAAGAAAGAAAAAAAAGATACCCACTCCCAGTCCACCAAGACCTCGCTTATCTCGAGCTAAAACACATAAGTCCCGGTTCTTAAACCCAACAATGCAAGAACCGAGCCCAGAACCGAGCGATTTAGAAAGAGCCTTGTGCCAGCATTCGCTGGAATCTCGAATAGCCTAAATGACGATGTATTCCATACCATGCTTTAACTGTTTAGGCTTTCTTTTTTACGGGTCATTTCCGGGGATCGACTAAAAACTAGAATGGAACGGAACGAGACGGTGCAGGAGGAACGCGTACTAAAAACTGGAACACGTACTAAAATCTGGAACACGGAACAAAAATCCAGATCTCTGCACCAGGAGGAACACTACTAAAAGGGGGAACAAAGCACCATCCTTCCTTCTTTTAGTATTTTGTCTGGGAACTAGTTTCCGGTCATTCCTATGCATGCAGGAGGAACAAGTACTAAAATCTGGAAGGCCCGTCCTCTATCGTTTAGCTCTTGGTTCTTCGTCAGAAGCCAGTACTATAAACGGGAACGAGGATCCCTGTTCTTTAGCACTTGCTAAACAAGTGCTAAACAACAGAGGACGGGCCTTCCAGATTTTAGTACTAGTTCTCCCTGCATGCATCGGAATGATCTGAAACTCGTTCCCATAAAAACTACTAAAAGAAGGAAGGATGGTGCATTGTTCCCCCTTCTACTAGCCTTCCTCCTGGTGCAGCGTTCCAGATTTTAGTACGCGTTCCAGTTTTTAGTACGCGTTCCTCCTGCACCGTGTCGTTCCGTTCCATTCCAGTTTTTAGTCGATCCCTCATTTCCGGACCATTGCCTTTTATATTATTATATGGATTATATACGGAAGATAACAGATCAATCATGGACCTTATTCGTATTATGTACCTGACAAAAACGACAGGCTCGGCAGTTTGATACTTGAAAGTTCGTTCTGTAATGAAGTTATTATATATTATATACACTGTGTATAATTAAAAAAAAACTTCATGCATATATCAAAAAATATGTTTTCAAATATCGCTTGACACTTGCAATCATTTGCGATTGCAGTGTATGCACCGATCACTTGGCGAATTCTTATATAGGCTTATATAGGTCTAACTCATCATTTCTTTTTCCTCGCAAAGTAATAGGCTATTTTAGCTTTAGGTGAAAAATCCACATTTGGTGGAAGCCCGGCGCTCCGGCCCCCAAAGAGGGTCTTTTTCGGGAAAAGTCCGGCCACTCAACCAAGTCATGCAGCTCAGTAGAACAAAATGTGTTAATATTCTGAAGAACTCCCCAGTCACCACAGTTTCTAAACACACTTTCACAACTTCCATAATTGATCGCAACTACAAGAAAAAACGACTTTTGTGATGTTGCTTACCTTCTGACCATACAAATCTTTGTCCTCAAATTTTCAAATTGTTGCATCTCCACATAGTAAAAATAATATCGGAACTTCCTGACACTATTGCGTAGTTCTACCCTTACGGATGAAAAGAGGCTAGTCGGCCACATTAAATACACAAACCATAAATACAGGGAGGACTGGCCGGACTTACCCCGTGCCCGGACTTACCACGGTTGCGAACTGTAAAATGTGAACTGTACAAAACAGAATGACTTCAACCTAATACGACTAGCCTCGTTTGCGATTCTGTCTAAGACACAGACACATACGCACAAACAAATCTTTTATACACGTTATTTTATCATACTGTTTTGTGACTAAAGGATGTTTGTTTACAAATTAGGTTATCTGGGGTTAGGCTATTAATTTTCATTGAGACTATTTTCTTCAGAGTTTTTATGGCACTTGCAGGCTCTGGCTCAAGTTATTATAGACAAAAAAAAACACATATTTGGATTTGAGTATTATTTTAAATTGGGACTATCGGCACAGGTACTTAGGGTAAGGTTCCAACTCCGGACTAACTCTCTTCTATTAAGGTAGGAAAGAAAGTTTTTGACAGGAAAGATCAGGTTGCTGAGGAGAAGTTCAATTGCCCACTTTGTTGCACTGGGCAAGATACCATTGTCCACCTTCTAGGACAGTGCCAAGAGCTTCCTTCATTGGGTTTAGTTTGGTTGATTGATGGTGTTCTTTTCCCTGGATCTGATCACCCGTTCAAAATTTATGCATGCCACTAAATTCCGGATTCCGGCTCCCCTCCCTCCCCCCACGATGGTCGGATCGGGCAAGTGACTATTTCCAAGTTAGTTTGGTTTGGTCCCTGATATGCCTGCCAAGTTTCATCGTCCTAGCACATCTGGAAGTACCCTAACTGCAAACACCGGACTGACCGACCGACCGACCGACGGAAAAGTGATCGGTATATGGCACTTGGCCGGAAGGCAAGTGCCATAAAAAACAAAAACGGTTTAATGACGAGACTTAAACTTTCAGGATTGTCCCGACAAAAGTTTGCGGAGTTTGATTTATTACGTGTAATAAGGTCCCGATCTTCCGACGAGACTTACACTTTCCGGTTGCGCCCGAGTAATGTTTGCAGAATTTGATTTCTTACACATAATAAAAAGAACATGATGTGCCGACAAGAATACCTACGCCCAATAAAATCATTCAGAATTCGATTTCTTCTGTGTTTTGCCCGACAAGACTGTAAAGAACTCTATTTCCTACGTGTGGCTAGGTGTAACAGAAGCCGATGTGCCGACGAAACTTAAACTTTCGGGACGCGCCCGATAAGCATTTACAGAATTAGATTTCTTACGTGAAAAAGAACCAGATGTTCCGACGAGAATACCGACGCCCGACAAAACCATACAGCATTTGATTTCTTTTGTCTTGTGCCCGACAAGATTGTACAGAGCTTGATTTCTTACGTATAGAAAGAACCCGATGTGCCGACGAGTAAGCATGCAAAACTGTATTTCTTATGTATAAAAAGAACCCGAAGTGCCGACGAGAACACCCGAGGCCCGACAAAAGCATACAGAATTCGATTTATTCTTGTGTTTTGCCCAGAGAATGTTTGCAGAATTTGATTTCTTGCGTGTAAAAAGAACCCGATGTGCCGACGAGTCGACCGACGCCCTACAAGAGCATACAAAATTTTTATTTTTTCTGTGTTTGTCGGCGCACAAACTAGTAAACTTTCGCCGGGCTTCGCTCGACGAAAGTACTTTCTCGAGACCTTTGGGGGGGGGGGAGTCCCCCTCCCCCCGAACCTTGGCTAAATTATTAGAGATTCGACAAGATTGGCCCAGAAATCGCACTTTCCAAAACCGACTATTCCTTAAAGTATCAATCTTGACCGCAAAGTAAGAAAAAAACTTTTAAGCAGAATATACATTTTCATGACCCCCAGGAGCCCCTTATCATTTTTGCCTTAAGGGTTTTGCTTACAATGAAGTTCTAGCCCCCTGAAAGTGCGCATCTTAACAAAAAAGTGACAAAAATACTTTTGACCAAACGGTATACATTAGTCAACTCCAAGGGCCTGTTATCGTTTTTGCCTCGAGGGTTTTGTTTACAGATGAATTTCTAGCGACTTTTAAGTGTGCATCATTTCAGGCAAGTTAAAAACAAAATACTTTTCGCCAAACGATACATTCTCGTGATTTCCAAGTCCATGATCATGCTTATCTCAAGGGTTTTGCTTACAAATGATCAGAGCAAACCCACGGAAAGGCAAATTCTACATTTGTGCCTTAAGAGCTTCTAGCTCTTGTTTTTGTTTGATTTTAATCCAATATCGGACCCTGGTTACCCGTCTGAAAATCAGAATTCCCAGCCCCGACCCTTGTTGCCGGGTTTTCGGAAAAGGGGGGGGGTATTCACACTTCGTAAACACTGACCCGACGGGATTCATCCGTGAATTCACAAGAGTGATAGAGGAACAAGAGGTTCAGGCCTGGTACGAACGGACACAAAATTCAGATACACTAAAGTATTACAAAGAAGTTAAGCAGATTTTCGGAATGGAACTTTACTTCAAGTTATATCTACCGGCGGAGAGCCTGCGCCTGTGGTTTCAGCTACGAGCGAACTGCCTGCCAGTACGTCGTCGGAATAATTGGGATAATAAGTCTCCAAATAGTAAGCGACAATGCCCCCTGTGCTTTAATACAGAGGAAGCGGGACATTTTCTGGTAGATTGCGAGCAACTCTCAGACCCCAGGAGACATTTTCTTAATGGGTATAATATCAAGTTCCCTGACGTTCTCGAAACAAAAAATAAAGCTAAGATAATTAAAATGTGCCAATTTCTAAAGAGCGTATTAGTTAAATAAGATAATCATTGAGTGATGTAAAGTGTATTGTGATTGTTACCATTATGTGTTCTGTACGGCCAATTGGCTAATAAAAATATTCATTCATATTCATTCATATAGGCCTAGCTAATACTATAGCCTAAACGTTTGGTGGGCACTTAGACTAAGGCGGAAAAACTAACTCAATATCAAAGGGCCGTGGTATTCGCTCAAACTAAAAAAAAAAAAAATTAATAAAAAGATATTTCTTACTGTGGTCACAAAAATTTGTAAAAAAAAAGAACTATTTACAAATAAACTCGAACCGTCCAAAAATCTATAGCCTACACACATGAAATCTGAACTGTCCAAAAATCGACCTAAAAATCGACTCTAATCAAATATGACAGGACTCGATTGCGGTTTTTGACACGTCATTTCCCCTTGTTACTCACAAACAAAACCTCTAAGAATGTGTACACGTCAGTTTATCATATTGTGACTAACGATTCTAAGTAAAATGTCTGTGTTCTTTTTACCAGTTGTTTTCATCAGTATAAACCGAGGTAAAAATAACTAGAATTAATAAATTAATAGCCTTTTCGAAATGGAGGGTTATAAATAAATTGCTTTACTTAAATCGTGGAAGCCAACTGTTATCAAAAACACTGGCGTAAATCGGGCGAAAGTCCAACGGAAAATTAACAGGCAACTTTTTTTTTTTTTTAATCTCTTCTACTCAAATATTTTACTCAGTAAACAACGGGGTGAAAATAATTACGATTGACAACTTCACTGCTGGCCATACACGCTGACTGTTCCTCAACCCAAAACTTGCTGGAACCGGCACAATCCGGCTGATAGCCAACAGGAAATTCTCAAATCAAGACCACGCAAATCCGTAAAACAGGTAACTTCCACCCAGGTCCGGGGGGTCACCTGTCCCCCCCCCCCCCCCGAAAAAATCTTGTCTCGAAGCGACGTAAAGCTCCCGAAAGGCAAACGAAAAAATTCCAAGTCACCAGCAAGTCGTCATTCATAAAAACAGGTCGCAAAATTCTTGTGTTACAATTTTTTTCCTTGCTAAGTCCCGAAAGTCCAACCAAAAACTCCCCGGTCTAGGAGCAAACCTAGCCCATAAAACAGTTCAAGTTCTTTTATTCATAGCAATAAACCGTAAATACAATAAACAAGCACTGTAGAGAATAAAAAAATCAGACATGCGATACTTGTTAATAATTTTATCTTAAACACAACAGCAACGACTCTGTACCCTAGAAATCTAGAATCAGCTTAACAAAGTATGATCTAACTTAATATAATCTAATAAAATTGTCAGTTATAGCGAATCCAGCTATCATCATTTTCATAGTATCGGAAGAGTTAGCTTGACTGTATGGAAGACCTAGAATCTGGTATGTGACGCCTGGCTTTTCAACGCTGCAACCATTCAAAATATTTTAGGACCATCTCAGAATAATTCAGGATTCAAAGAAAAAATTTTACTTTTAAATTGTTGGAAAAGAAAAAATATCTGGCTACTAACTACCGTTTACCTTTACACGTCCCAGAATAAAATTGTAGTTTTTTCGATCTTCTAATCCAGTCAATACAACCAGTGATAAGAACCATAACTCTATATGCCTAAAGCCCAATTCACACAGAGAGCGAATTTCGCCATGCCTGACGATATTCGTCACGCCAGGCGTTGAAAAACGTAACGCCAAGTGAAAAAAAGCTTCGTCAGGCTTCGGCTCCCAGCCGAAAAAAATCGCAACGCCAGGCAAATAATTTGACGCCCTCTGTGTGAATTCCGCTTAAGCCCGAAACACGCCGGTGATCCTACCGAAGAACAAGAAACGTCACCCAATCGGATCCTCAAATCCTATGTAAACAGTAAGCTGCGGTGACGTTTCTGGCTCTTCGCTGGACACACGGCGATTCCTCATCGGCACGGAGAGTTAGTGATCATGAGTATTACCTAAATAGGTTTACAATCCAATCTACACTACCGTACCGATCTCATATCTTGCTCATATAATATACAGGCTCATATATACATATACAAGGCTCCACTTAGCGTCTTCGGGCGCCGAAACTTCTTACGCCGAATTTTTTAGTCCTAGCCGAATTCCACACTTATTATTGCGGACTAGACTCGCTAAAAGCTGATAACACCTGTTACCCAGGAAACGGTTTGCAAGACGTCCAACCGAAAAATTCCAAGTCTAGAGCATACCTACTCCATAAACAGGTCACTATGGGCTATTGTAGTAGTTCACGTGAGTACTTCTGAGCACTAGTACTGCAGAATGAGACCGATAGACCTTGGGTACTAGAAAACTATGCCAAAATGTCATTGACGTCAGACTCTCTGACGTGCCAAGTTCTTAGGAAAAACTTCAAGACGGAAAAAGAGACACACGAACAGGAAATCATAGGTCTTTCAAGGATCACGGTCTTTGTCTATTTAGTCGATATTAGTGTTTGGAAATTTGAAATGGAAAATCCTTTCTATGATACACGTAAAACATAATACAGAAATACCGAAAATTATAAAAAAAAGCCCCGTCACAAGCTGATTTCCTGACAAGCGGGTGGGTTAAGATAAAGAAGAATTCAAAAGATAAAAGAAGAAAACGTAGAAACCAAATAATAAGGAAACAAACAAATGAAAACTGTATCTAGGAGGCAAACACGATGTAAAATAACGAGAACAAAAATAATCACCAAAAACATTTCATTACCTTCCGTCTCAGATTGACTTTCCAGACTGTCACCCAATGAAACGCGTGTAAGACTGAGATATTAAATCAGCAAAATACGTGTGTTTAAGAAAGGGGATTTTTACATTCAACAATTCCTGATACACCGTTTAACATGCACCCGAAGCATGGACCATTTCCAAGATCTCCGGAGACATGAAGTCTCCAATGAGGGGTTTCTTCCTCCTGGAAATGGTGTAAATTCTGGAGTTCACATCAGCAGTGGCGAACTTCTACTTAGTGTCCCCAACCTCGGAACAGGCCGAAGTGGTAACTATCAGCTAATGTGAAACAAGAGTAGTTGGTACTTGTCTTCATTTCAAATTCTGTTTGTCCATTTCCTAAGTCACAGTACGTTAAGAAAGAGAAGCAAGTTTGTTTTTGCTAAATTATCAAAAAGGGGTTAATGACACGCGTCTAGTAAGAGCAACTAACAGACGCAAACGGTGCTGGCACTTACTGTACACCAAAATCGAGAGTGGGCAACCCCTTGGCTATGTACGAAATGACTAGACGGTTGAGAGGGTTAGCACCGTAACCCGAGCAAACTATTTGTTAAGAGTACACCTAGCATTAAGAGCAGACCCCTGTTCTCCAGGCCTTATCTCCCACGTCTGGAGAAAAGAGTGAACTTTCTGCACCTTGGACCCTTTTCCAGCATTCGAACTTGACGACAAAATTGATATAATACCACAGCTGGTTTACACCAAGTGCAAATTCCTGGAAGAGCAATGATCTGTTGGTGAACAATACTTTTATCTACTCACGACTTCAATAAAATGAACCAAGAAAAAGAAAACAAACTATTTTCTTGCATGCTATGAAAGATGATAAAAATAGGCTACTGTTCGGATGTTCAGGCAGGACTGTATCTCTTTAAGTACTACAATGATAACCGATTTTGACTACAAAATTAAAATAAGTGTACAGCTGGTTTACAACAAGCCCAAATTCCCGGAAGTGCAATGATTTGTTGGCAGACAATACTTTATTTACCTACGAAAGGACTATCAAATAAATTATTTTCTTGCAAGCTACGAATAGTGAGAAAAATTCTGCTCAGAAAGTTCAGGCGTGTTTAGTTGGTAAATGAATAAACCCTGTTGTTAAATCTAGGCTTGCCCCCCCCCCCTCACAAAAAGGGTCTAGCCGCGCCACTGATAGCATTCCTTGCCCTCAATACTAGCATGACGAAAGGTAGCATAAGGTCCGTGAGTGTTCACTCACCGATTTTACGCCAAAATTGATTGAAATAATTCTAAGCTGGTTTACACCAGGCGGAAATCCCTCGAAGTACAACGACCTATTGACCGACATGAATCCATCCCGAATCCGAAAGAAAAAGCATCATATAATAAAAAAACTGTTTTATTGCATTATTTATGAAAATAGGAAAATGCTATTCAGGAAGTTCATGCTAGACTTAAAAACATCCCTTCAAGTACTAGAATATGAAAACATATGATTAAAGGACACCTGAATGAAGAGTACCAAGTATCATCCCTATCTGTATGACTTCCGTTAACATTGCCTGCAGAAAACCCAATCCAAATACGAAATAGTGTTTCCAAGCTATGATTTTTCCTCCATTTTGCATCGGTCCTTATTTCAGTACCGAATTTTTTTAGAAATGAACAAATGTCTCCAATCAACCCTTCTTCTGGAATATTTTGAACCAGTTAAGCCCAAACGTATATCTAGAAGAAATTCCAATACGATCCGGCCAGCGCTGTACAAGATTTGAATGAATTGCGCTTTTTGTCTTGGAGTCTGCATGTGCAAACCTCCAGAAACGAACATCCCTATTTTGAAAACGTCGCGCTCAGGAGAAGAATGCTCTCCGTGGCCATGTTTAGGTGTCCTTTAAAAAAAAAAAAAATACACAACTGGTTTACACCATGCGCAAATTCCTTGAAGTACAATGACCTGTTGACAACCTGTTTGACCGACATGTATCAGAAGGATATAGATCATACGATAAAAATAAATATTTCCTTGATATTTTATGAAGAATAAAAAGTGCTATTCAGGAAGTTCAGTACTACAGTGTACGCTGTAATACTGTACACCCTACAAGTATTACACCCAGGTCCGTATCCAGGAATTTATTTCGGGGGGGGGGGGGTGCCCGCGGGTCGGACCGAAAAGTACAAAAAAGGCATAGACGTCAAAGCCCATACAAAATTATTTTCGGGGAGGGGGTGAACCCCCTAACCCCTCCCCCCTGGATACGGCCCTGATTACACCCTTCAAGTGCAAGTGTTTCACCCTTCAAGTACATGTACACCCTTAGAGTATTAAAGTGTAGGCTACACTATCTTTGACAAAACAAAATGAAAGAACTGCACAGCTACACGAAGCACTAAGTCCTACAGTCTACAGTTATTTTTTAACTGATGTAGCGTGTAGCGGTACTACCGACCAACAAAGACATTTTTTTTATATTTAGTTATAAAGATCCAATTTTACGTAAATTTCTATCAATCCAGCCAAAGCTTACACTAACAGTTTCAGTTTACAGCCCTTCCACTTGTTCCGTAAAGGCAAAGAAAGCTGGAAAACTGGAGCAGAGAGTCAGAATTTGTTGTCAAAAAATAAAGCGAAAAAAAAATGTATGAATCATTCACAAAATAATGTTTTTCTTCCACTTACATATTTTGAGGAATCCAAAATTCGCTGTTAAAACAATTCCAGACACGACATGTACACTATCCAAGTCCGACCGTAATTTTTGAGCAACACACCTAAAAGTCTACGACTGTCTACCCCAAAATTCATCATTGCGGTACAGAAAACCTGTTCTGAAAACCATCGTAAGATTCTGACGTGAAGGCCTCAAGCCACCATAACCGACAAAGCTTGCGGTCTTGAACGCTACAAATGCCATTCCTTAAAGTCCGTATCCAAACCTGGACTTCTTAATCCAGTCTTAAGCTTTTGCTTCATGGAAACACACCTTATGTTGGGCCCATGGTCAAGACAGGGCGAGATTTCAGGCCTTAAAGATCGCTGTACCAAATAGTAACTACTTTCGACCAAGAAAGACAATAAAATGAAAGAGGAAACTTAAATATTAATTAGGGTATAGTGCTCATGACAAAAACTGAAAGACTCGAAATTCCTAATTATTCGCTGATGATTCTTATAACGCCCATGGAAGGAACGTGCGAATCCCAGGATAGTGGAACTGCAGAATAGAGGGATAGGCGATGAGTTAAGGGGTTAGAAGCTTCGCAATGATCAATCTGAAGGAAGCAAGCATTTGTGCACTTTTGTCATTGTTTACGAGACTTCGGCGGAAGAAAGAGCTCGCATCTATCACAGAAAAGAGGATCGATTGGTTTGGTATCAATCAGTAACGGCGTATTTGCACGATGCGGAAAAGGAGGCAGAATCCTTACCAGTCGAAGGGAATTATTACTGTGAATACAACTGAACCTTCTTTTTGCAAAATCCTGAAACCAGCCAAACCTAGATTCTTATTTAGTTTCTTCGCTACTGTTTTACCACTGAAGTTGCCAAACCCTCGAAACTGTTCAATGCTATATTCCAAGAAGGATTTTTTTTTCTTGAAAAACAAAACCGATAACAATTCCTTGATCAACTGATAAACTGGTATCGCTCAGTGTTGAAAACAATCGGCATCGGAGGAAGGGATTTATATAATATATTACCTTTGCAGCCAGCTCAACAATATCCTCTTCAACCGCGTATAGCGTGACGGATGAAAAAATAAAATCATATAGGACTTAATTTGTACTATAAGCTATCCGTAGCTTTTCCCGAATCAGTTTTCAGTTTAATTTCAAAAGAAAAGATTTCGGAAGATTTCTTCGACTTGCACAAATGGGAAACAAGCTCGACTACTGAGCAATAAAACAAAAAAATAATGTTCAGTCATACAATTATAGATAGACTATAGTTGCGTTTTTACAGATACCATGGTATCTGATATACGGTCTAAGGTCATTTTTGCAGTTATCGTGGTATCTGATACCACGGTCAAATTGCGTCTTTGCAGTTGTCGTGGTATCTGGCCAGTTACCGTGGTAACTGATATTCAGATATCACGGTCCGACCGTGGTATCTGGTCGTGATAGCTGGCTTTCTCTGGGAAACTCTGCTTTGTTTGAAGTGCAAAATATTTAGATTTTTTATCATAAAAAAAATAAGCAAGTTCCTAATATACACAGATCAAATTAACGACTGACCATGGTATCGGTTAATTTTATAGTATATAACATAAACATCAATTATCGATTCGAAATACAATATATCGAAACAAATGTATATATCGTAGTCTGGATTGATGGTAAAAACCTTTCATTTTGTTTTCCTTCACATGTTTTGTGTTGTACGGCGTTCAGCTTAATGAACATTATTATCATAGTTGTGGTAATAATCAATATATCAGGGTTCGGACAGGTCGGTTCGTTTCAAATTATAGGCTCTGTCCTATTTTTATAGGATTTCCCGGGCCCAAATATAGGCCAAATATAGGATTCGGAAGTCCTCGGGATCAGATCTGTGGTAGATGGCGTGGGATGCATGGTCACATAAATTCGTCATTTCCCGAGTTTCTGCATTTTTTTTTTTTTTCATTTGCTTACAGTAAGGATGCAGCGCATTGGTGATCAGATACGTGAGTTTCTTCACACATAGGGACATTCCGTCGGGGATCTTACCGGGGAACATCGCATGGAAGGTTGCGACAATATGGTCTGAAGAGTTAGCAGACATGGAACTCTGTACCGTCTGAAGTGCCCATATTAAGCGGCATCACGCTCACAAAACATGTTTGTACCAACTAATGGTTTATCCTTGGTTGTTTCATCAACTCGAGATTGTCCGGTCAGGTGAAGCTGTAGTGGATGTAGTTGAGCAGTAACTGCGGCTTTGTGTTCTGCAGATCGCACATGTTGGTTTAGCTGAGCAACCCCAGCTGTGCAACCAAGATTTTTCAAGCAGAGTTTGCAAAAGAATGAGTACTGGTCGTTCCCAGTCTTACACCATTCGCCAATCTTTCTACCGCTGCAATCCGTCTTAGCAAGCCATGAACTATTAAACTTGGTAGGCCCCATACTTAATTACCAAGCATCACCTGCAAAATAGCATCCCAAGATTAAAAGACCATAAAAAGAAAAAATGTGGATATGTCCGAAACTGGGCCGTATTCGCATCAGCCTTTTAAATAGCGTTCAGCCAGGAAACGCATAAGTCGCAAGAACTCCAGTCTCATTAAGCAGAGACTGCTAGCCTATATACTGATCTTCGCAATTTTCGGGCAGGCCCAACATGACAAAAAACAAAACATAGGCTACTAAGTCAACACAACAGCATAGCCCAGGCAGAAGCAGCTTACTAAGCCCAACACAAAGCATTAGTAAGTTCAAACAGCTCAACAGTTGTAATTAATTATTGATCTACACCGAAAGACAGCACAGTCTACAAGCAGAGTCAAAAGCAAAGAAAAGCAAATCTTGGCTTACTTAACGAGCAGTGAGAATTGCAAATCATGAGCAATGTTCTTAGTGCTCTTCAGCCGAAAATATAGGAATAATAAGATTTTCGCCAAAATATAGGCATTTTATAGGAGTGCATAAAAATATAGGAATTTATTGGAATTTATAGGCGAGTCCGAACGCTGATATATATATGTTTGACAGTGCAAAACGGATACGTCAGCTGAATTTTATTATAGCTATATTTCGGCCCTTCTTGGCAAGGGTCTTCTTCAGGCTCAAAGCCGCTCGAGTTGGAAAAACGAACTTGTGGAAAAAGCGGCTTTGCTTTGAGCCTGAAGATGATCCTTCCCAAGAGTGGCCGAAATATTGCTCTAGTAAAATTCAGCTGACGTATCCGTTTTGCACTGTCAAATATGATTAGCAGTCAGCTCGCTTGGGCTGAAGGAATATTTAATATATATATATACGGCAATTCGGTGCAACAATACTCCAATCTACGCATTAGCACATCTGCAAAAATCATCAGGACCCAAACCAGACTTGCAAATCTCCTATCTATACGAAATGTCCAAAGATAGTCTACATTCCCCATCCGGCCTTGTTACGTAACCCATTGCACCAACAGTTAATTCGCCAAAATAGCCCCTCTAGCATCATTCCAAGCACCCTTTGGACGCATCCACCAAGACACGATAAACTGAGTTACCATGTAGAATGAATGAATGAACGAAGTCTATATTTATCCCGGTCAACGATTAACAGAGTTGAATGGAATGCCATATCTGAAGAAAGGGGCGATTCGGCGTGAGACGCACTGGTCAGCTTCGTGGACATTAAAGGCGTATTCTCGCCATTCCCCGAGGACTCCACTTTAGGAGTCCCCGCGTTTTTGTTTGTCCCAGGGACTCATCCCCCGTGTTCTCGCGAGTCCGGAATGCTCCAATTTATTATCATCACCATCATCAAAAAGGACTCCCTTTCAGATTCGGAGTGGAATCAATTTTTGCTGGTGTTGGTGCAATGTAAAATTATTTAAAAACAATCAGAATAAACAAAACCAAAAATAAAGTGGATCCTTTTTCGTCAACTGCATTTCTTTTTTTCCGAACAAAACCCATTTTGGAAGCATTCCCCGTGTTCTCGCTGTTTTCCGTCCGCGGAGTCCACGTGGAGTGACTCCCTCTATTCTCGCCGTTCCCTTCGATTCCCCCAATAGTCCTCGGGAAACGGCGAGAATAGCCTACGCCTTAAGGTGCAAAAGTCTATCATCGTCGTTTCAATCAGTCTAAAGGGAGGTACCGGCAGATTTTCTTACCAGTGGAAGGAGGTCGGAATACACGCTTAGAGAGTACCCCCCCCCCCCCCCCCGGTATACTGACAGACATGCATGCTTAGCGTCCTTCTTTCTTGTCAACGGAAAAGTCTTATAGTCGCAAGAGCATGGCAAACCCATGACACTCACTCAGACAAAATGGCAACTGAAGGCTGTAGCTGTAATCCCTTGAATTACAAAATTAAACTTTTATGACGAAGATAAGTTTCTAAATTTTGTTTCGGTTTAGTAGTTATGATTTTTCAAGACGTAGATTTGAGTGTGCCATGCGGTAAAGCTGCGCTTCATTTGAAGCAGATCTGAGGCGGCAAAATGATTCTTCAAACGCGACAAAGTCCAGAAAATTTGTCAGCCTGTCGTCATGATTTACAAAATAAATTAGGGCAATTTACCCTTCTCCCAACCGGCCTATTTACTGAGGACCAATCTACAAACTCAAATCTGACTATTGACCTGAACAGGCAATACGCCGAACTTCAGCAAATATCTCAGTCATTCGGTAGTTTCCATGGCAGCAGACAGACTGGATGGTCTGATTTGCGATGTCACAGACATCACTCACTTGCATTTGAGATCATACAGTTTTGACTTGAATTCCATTTAAAGCCGAAACTGGGCCGAAACAGTTGAGTCACTACCGAGGGGTTGCCCACTCTCGACTTTAGTGCACAGCAAGTGTCCGGTGTACTAGCCGGCACCGGTGATACGTGTCAAAACATTAAAATCAGCATGTTCAGAAGCGTTTGAAAGATGCATCGCCTAACGGCACTGGTGACGGCATCGCTGATTTTGGTCGGTGCCGAGAAAGAGTGTACAGTAGGTGCCGAGGAGTGGGTAGCCCCTCGGTCACGACTAAACTTGAACTCAAACACAAAACCTCAATTTTCACGTGTTAGACCTAGACCAGTCCACCTTATTCTTACCATCCAGGGAGATACCCTTTGTTCAAATCGGCCTGTTAGACTATTGTTGATTGGCTGCTATATATATAGAGCCGAGCGGCCAGCGAGGCGACGGACGCGTTTACACTTATAAACCGTTCTAGGGACAATCAATAGTTTGACAGGCCGCTTTGAAGCGACCAAGGGGTATCTCCCTGGATGGTAAGTATAAGCTGACCAGTCAGCGCCCCAGCAGTTCTTTTGTATCTTCACACCTTGTGCCCGACAAAAACGAGCAAAGGATCACGGCAGACGTCCACGCCATCTAGCCAATTCTCAAGGAGTATTTAAGGAGAGGCAATACGCCGTAAAGATCATAGATGTCGGTACTGTCGCCGACTGAAAGACAGGATTCAAAGATGGACGAAAGATGGCGATGCCGATGATCCAGATAAAAAGAGATAAGGCAGGAAAATCCTGGCAGGAATTCCAACCCAGGAGCATCCGACCCTGATGGTGTGTTCACACTTTTACTAAAAAACAACAAAAATGTCTAACATCAAAAGGCAAAAGGGAAAGATCAGATGACAGGCACAACAGGGAGAAGAATTCCTAAAATTCTGCTTCGGTAGAGTAGTTGTGACTTCTCGCTGTGTTGAGTCGAGCGTGCCATACGATAAGGCTAGCCTCAAACAAACCGCAGCCTTTTCGCATGGCAAGCTAAACTCTACGCAGTGTACAGTCATAACATACTTGACCGCACTGTGGAGTGTGAATCATATTTGACACACAACCCTCGAGTTGACTTCGGATTCTGTGGCTTGTAGGTACTAGGCTAAACGAAACAGTGGCGAAAGGCGGGGATTTCAGAAGCTTATAATCCTATGATGGAGCTAAGGATATTTAAAAGGCAGAATAGTCCTTTAGGAGACCAACCTCCGTTTCGGGCACCGTGAATAACATTCTAAAATGTGTGGGGCACAATCTGTCGCGGAAAAACATATAAGAAACGACTCAGAAGGCGTGTTAGCGGGGACGCTGAGAATGGGCGTTTAAAGGTACTGGTCCTTATTTTTGTCCGATGTGTGGTGTTGAGGGGGAGGATGCGGTACATTTGGTGTGTTATTGCGAGGAGTTGAAAGGATTAAGAAAGGAAGTGTTTGGCCGGGAGGTTTGGGATGAAAGGGAATTGACTTCGATTATGGGAAGTAAGTGTTTTGGCGATCTCCGAAGGCTGGGTAGATTCCTGAAGATAGCTATGACCCACCGCGAACTATTTTTATAGAAGTTGATTTTTGGTTTGTTTTGGAGTGTATGATATTTTGTTTTTTGTTATTTTTGTTATGTTTTCCGCCATGGCCCTTGGGCTTTTTTGGAATTAAATTCATTCATTCATTCATTCATACCTCGTACTACATGATGTGTCTGCGAAGATGTTCTGAAATAGTTGGTTATTTTAAAACTTGGCTATGCTTACAGAAAATTACGCAAGACTTCTGCTGTCTTACAACCCATGCCTCGGATAAATAACGGGTGTTCGGGCCGCAACTTGACGAGCTTGATTACCAGTGTAACACTAAACGTTGGAATGAGAATGGATGGAAATACTACTGAAGTATAATAAGTTACTATTCTACGAGGGGCGTGTCACATAAATCACACTTTCTTGAAGATTTGAAATTCATGTCTCAAAACACATGCACGGAAGCAATTCTGAATATTTTGGTTGTCGGGTACGTGAACTCCCAGCGTACGCTGAGGTACTGAGGTTCTGCAAGAACTCGAGAACCATAGTGTACACAGTAATAGCGCCTGCCATTTGAAAACTCTTTATTCTTGACGTATTTACACAAATTAGATCATAAACACTGTCCTCTGTGCTTTAAGCTTTGTTTTTGGGATCCCAAAACGTTAGTGACGGATACCTATGACATCGCAAAAGTTGTCCGTCTGTCCGTCCGTCCGTCCGTCTGTCAGCACGATAACTCTCGAAGGGAATGAGATATTTTGATGAAACTTGGTGTGAGGATTCTTTGGGTCAAGAGTAAGGTCAAGTTCGTAGATGGGCACTGTAGCCCTACATTTAGGGGTGGGGGAGGGGGTTTAAATTAAGGGGCAAACAAAATATTTTGAAACAGCTAATGTGATAGTCGATTATGGGGTAAGAAGACATGCTGAACACGATGGGGAAAACCATTTTCTCGCCGGACAAGTAGTTCGCCCGGAATCCGGCCAAAACCGGAAAGTTTGTTAAAAGTAAAAGTTTTATTTGAAGTTAATTAGATGTTCGATTTAGGGGTAAGAAGACATGCTGAACACGATGGTGAAACTCATTTTTTGGCCGGACAAGTAGTTAGCCCGGAATCCGGCCGAAACCGGAAAATTTGTTAAAAGCAAAAGTTTTATTTGAAGTTGATTAGATGTTCGATCTAGGAGTAAGAAGACATGCTGAACACGACAATGAAAACCATTTTCTCGCCGGACAAGTAGTTCGCCTGGAATCCGGCCGAAACCGGAAAGTTTGTTAAAAGCAAAAGTTTTATTTGAAGTTGATTAGATGATATATTTTAGGGTAAGAAGAGACGCTGAATCTGTATATGACAATCATTTTTTACCCGGGCATATAGTTCGTCCGGAATCCGGTTGAAACCGGATTTTGTTATAAGTTAAAGTTTTATTTTAAGTTGATTAGATGTTCTTTATAGGGATAACGAGATGCGCCGAATTCGTTTCTGAACTATCTTTTTTTGGCTGGACAAGTAGTTCGCTCGGAATTCGGCCGAAACCGGAAATTTGGCAGAAGTAAAGCAGGAAGTTTCGATCAGTTTTGTCGAAATAAATATGGCTTATACAGGTATATCTGAACTTAATTTTCTCAGATGATTAGCCTGGCGAAGACTGGAACTGGCGTAGTCAAGACGTAGTCAAGACGTAAAAATATTAAATTTTTGGGATCCCATCGAAACCTTTGGTCTTGTTTACTTAGGGTCAGTAAACCAGGAACAAAAAAATTCGCTGCAGATCCAGTATTACATCTTTCACCTTACTGCAAACCTGACTTTTGGCTAGGTAAGACAGTGGTACGCGGGGAATCTGAGACTAGAAACCTACGACATTTTTAAATTAGGGTCAATCACCCAGGAACCCCTCAGATGAATGACGCTGATATCAAACGAAATATACAGCAAATCCAGTGTTACAACTTTCAGTACCAACTTGACTTTTGGCTTGGTACTTCAGTCAAGTGTAATGTATGACTTTTAAACCACGAACGCTCGATTAACTGGAAGGTCTCCAAACAAGCACCAAAACGCTCCACGACAAAAACATGTGTACTTACTACGACGCAAAACAGACAGGTTAGTCAACTGGTTAAGCGAACGACACAGAAATCAAATGCAATTTATTCGGCTACGATTGGGTACAGCACAGTCCGTACAGCGCAGCAATCCCAGTTTATAACAAACTTTTAGTTACTGAATCCACTTTTTACGACAACAAGTCAGTCAATCCCACCCGCTCATACATTTTTCAGTGGGTCAAGCTTCATACACTGAATTACTGGATATGCTTTTTTCATAAAAACATGGCCGATTGTTAGGGAGAAACGACATACAAACAACAAAACAAATTGTTGAAAGAAGACACTGCCAAATATTTAACTGTGACTATATTCATAGTTATCCATATGCCAGCTAAATATCTATCTTTTGGTTTGGTTTTCCTGTTAAGATCTATTGCGAGCTTCCGATTTAACGCATTTAGCAGCTTCGCGAGAATTTAGGTTTTCTGGTTGACTAGTTCAATTCGATCGAAACCGGTTAGTAAAATAGGTTAGCCGTGTGGCAAATTTTCAGTGATAATCTCGGTGATAATTTGACCAGCCCAAATTTGCAACACGGCTGATCGCTTTTAAAGCACACCTCCCACTATTTAGTGTTTTTGCTCCAATATTCAAAACTATCTGCATAATGTAAAACTAGGCTCTGTTATCTCAAATTATCCACGGCTTTGGCTGTTTTAAGCCTTTTCCAGGTCCGTTGACTTTCAGTGAAAGCTCGGCAAAATTCAGATAACCGATTTTACGCATCAATAGCATGATCTCTAACACAAATTGGGAGCATAATGCGCATGGAAACTAGTGAATCTTAGCAGGGGCAAACATTAATAAAGTATAGTTACCGGGCCTAGAATATGACATATAAAATTGGGGTGTTCGCCTTAGATTTAGATTAGATTATTTATGGGGTTTATTGGAAAAAATACTAGCAACTACAACACCCTCTGAAGTTTACACTTGTTAAGAGGTTTAACAAATCCCCTTTGACAAATTAACCTTATACATAACACTGTAATAAAGAAAAAAAGAAGAAGAAAAAAGAATGAAAAAAGCGAGAAAAGAGAGGAACATTTAATTAATGCAGTTATGGAAGAAGGTTGCATCGGTACTATAGACACGATGGGTCCTTTAATAACCGGTTTCGACTAAGTGGGTCCTCAACTGGCAATCGTAAGCTGTCAGAAGCGACCGTAACGTTTCGTAAGCGGCCATTTTGGCGGTTTTCAGCCAATGAGAGCACACCGGGTCTGGATGAGCACGGTTACGAGTTACGACGGACTTTGTCAGTGAAGGACCCACTTAAGAAATCTAGTAGAGGCAGACTTACCCTGTGAGGATGACGTTGGTCTTGTACTGCCGGCTCTGAATTTTAGCTCTCTCGTGGTTGTAATCCCTTTTGTCAAAACTATCGTCTTTCCAGTTGCGCCTGGGAGGCTGAGGCTCGTTCCTTTTGGCAGGGACATCGCTGTAAGGCACAGCTATGGCGATCCTCGTCCCGGAGAGGATGGGGGATGGCTCGGGATTGTCACAGGCATAGGCAGTCATTCTGAAATTAATTTTGCCGGGTAAAAAAAAGTATCAACATCAGCCTATACACAGGCCAACTGGCGGTGCTGATCTCCGACTCCCTGCCCTCGGCCAAAGTGCAATTGGCGGTTGGGAGCTAGCCATCCTGGTACTTTCACACGCCCTTCCTGTCACCTTCCCCAGATTTCGCCAGGTACCTATTGGATGCTGAGACAATTTGGCTCTCCGATTCTCTGCCCTCGGCCAGGAAGTGCAATGGGCGGTTGGGGGCTAACCGTCCTGGTGCTTTCGCACGCCCTTCCTTCAACCTTCCCAGATTTTTCCAGGTGCCCATTTTAAGCTGGGACAATTTAGCTTGTCTTAAAGGATTACGCCACAAACCCCCGCCCCAAACCAAACGATAGGCAGCACCGAGACTCGAACCAAAACTGTCGTTTGATTCGAACCAAATCTGCCGGGTGAGCGAAGATAGCAGAGACTCCTCGATCGCTGGGGTGGATCACCTACTCGAAACTTCCAGATATCGCGGAAGACGACGTGGAGCAATATTGAATTAATTTTTTTGTGTAGCCTACTTAGACAAAGGATCTTGCCAATTACTAAGTTTCGTTCAGATCTGATTATCCGTCCAAAAGTTACAAAAGCCACACTCTTCCCCCACCCCTCCACTACCCCACGATGGCCGTATTGAGGAATGATTATTTACATATATTGCAAGTTTATATATATTGCAAGTTTCATCATCCTAGCCCCCGTCACTGCCTCACTGAATCTGGTCAGGACTTGAAGTGGGATCTGAGACAAGAGGTCTTTCCAAGTATCACGTTTCACTAAGACCCGATCACCCGTTCGAAAGTTACACATACCTCAAAACTCTGGATTCCCAGCCGAGTCCCCACCAGAAGCGTTAGCCTACTAGCCAATTTGTTGGAGGGGGGGAGGAAGGTATTTACTAACTGGCTGGTAATTTTTATCGACTTCTTTTGCAGAAAAAACGACTGTTTTCAAGAACACAAGACGGTTTTGGCGAAAAATCGACTGATTTTCAGAAAAAAACGACTTTTTTCATAAAAATGTTTTCACGAAAAATCGCAGCGCTTCTCGCCGACTCGGTTGTCTTTTACTGACTGACCGACAACATTGGGAGGGCCTCCCCCCCCCCCCATACGTGACGGCCCTGGTTCCCAGTCCGGGGACTTGCACGGGACTTGTGACACGTAAGTGCCATAACAAGTTATAGAAAAATACAAGACCAGGAAATTTACTGATCTCGTTACTGATATAACTTGTGAAGTCCGCAATTCCTTCATAAACATTTGAAATTCTCGCAAAACGTTCTGGAACTCGCGGGATCCTTCGATTTTTGCGAGAAAACATAGCGATACAATGGGATACACTGAGGTAATTTGGGATAAATTGAGTTGACTCAAGATACACTGGGATACTTTCAGATATACTTTAACGTACTATGAGATACACTGAGATACTTAGAGCTACGAGATACTTTTGGGATACTTTCCATTGTGTACGAAGATGCATTTGGTGACCAAACCTGGGGATACCCTAGCCAAATAGATAGTTCAGAAAACAACCAATCAGAACACCTTTATAGTCGGTTAGGTCAGGGTTTGGGTGCCCGCCCCTGGGCATGGGCAATTCCAAACTTTGGGTGTACCCAGGGTTTGGCTTAACCTATCCAAAAATCAAGGATTTGCTACAGATTGGCCAGACCTGGCTAAAAAACGAGAGCTGTAAGCTCATATGGCACTTGCAAGGCTTGGAAAAAGGATGAAAGTAGGAATTCGCAAATTCGTGCGTTTGTTGTGATCATTTGTAAGCAAAACCCTTGAGATAAGAATGACGACGGACCCTTGGAAATCGCGAGAATGTATCGTTTGGTAAAAAGTTTTTTTTTTTAACTTGGCTGTGATGATGTGCACTTTAAGGGCGCTAGAAATTCATCTGTAATCAAAACCTTTGAGGCAAAAATGATCCTGGGCCCCTTTAGGATCATGAATATATATGTTTTGGTGAAAAGTTTTTTTTTTTACTTTTCGGTTAAGATGCGCACTTTAAGGGTGCTAGAAAGTCATTTCTAAGCAAAACCCTTGAGGCAAAATGAAAATGGGTTTATGGTGATCATGAAAATGTAGATTTTGCTTAAAAGTATTTTTTGTACTTTCCGGTGAAGATGAGTACTTTAAGGGATGGTCGGATCTGGGAAGTTACGATTTCTAAGCCAATCATGTCAAATCTCTAATGTTCAAGCCAATTTTCATCGTCCTAGCACATCTTGAAGTACCTTAAACTGCGATCACCGGAATTCTGGACCCCCCTCCAGCTCCCCCAAAGTGACCGAATCAGGTCCGGTTCTGTCACCGATGTATCTAGGACTTACACTTGTTCTTCCCACCAAGTTTCATCCCAATCGCTGTATTCTAAGCGTGTCACAAAATCCCCTCCCCCCCGACTCCCCCACATTGATCGGATCCTGTCCGCACTTGAAATGGGACATCTAAGACATGAGTTCTTTCCGAATATCAAGTTTCATTAAGATCTGATCACCCGTTAAAAAGTTAGACAACCTCAAGATTCCGGTTTCCCCTCCCTCCACTTCCCCATGATGGTAAATCGGAGAAACGACTGTTCCTGAGTGAAAGTCCCTGATATGGCCGCCAAGTTTCATTGTCCTAGCACATGTGTAAGCATCTTAAGTTAGGATCACCGGAATTCCGGAACCCTCCCTCCAACTCCCCCCACAGTACTCGGATCCGGTCCGGTCTTGTCAACTATGTATCTAGGGCTTGTGCTTGTTCTTCCCGCCAAGTTTCATCCCGATCCATCCACTCTGAACATGTCACACAATTTCCGGTTCCTCCCCCCAACTCCCCCCAAAGTCACCGGATCCATTCCGGACTTGAAGTGTAACGTCTGAGACACGAGGTCTTTGCAAATATCAAGTTTCATTAAGATCCGATTCCCCGTTCAAAAGTTATAAATACGTCAACATTCCGGATTCCCCCTCCCTCCACTCCCCCCATGGTGGTCGGGTCGGAGAAGTGACTATTTCCAAGTCAGTTTGGTCGGGTCCATAATACGCCTGCCAAGTTCCATCGTCCTAGCACATGTGTAAGCATCTTAAGTCGGGATCACCGGAATTCCGGAACCCTCCCTCCAACTCCCCCCACAGTACTCGGATCCGGTCCGGTCTTGTCAACTATCGATCTAGGGCTTGTGCTTGTTCTTCCCACCAAGTTTCATCCCGATCCGTCCACTCCCAACATGTCACACGATTTCCGGTTCCCCCCTCCAGCTCCCCCCAAAGTCACCGGATCCAATCCGGATTTGACGTGTGACATCTGAGGCACGAGGTGTTTCCAAATATCAAGTTTCACTAAGATCCGATTCCCCGTTCAAAAGTTATAAATACGTCAATATTCCGGATTCCCTGTCCCTCCACTCCCCCCACGGTGGTCGGATCGGGGAAGTGACTATTTCCAAGTTAGTTTTGTCGGGTCCCTAATATGCCTGCCAAGTTTCATCGTCCTAGCACCTCTGGAAGTACCCTAACTCGAGATGAGTGGCCTGACAGACCGACCGACCGACCGACAGACCGAAAAGTGATCGGTAGATTTGACAAAAAAAGAACAATATTTTGTTGCGAAAACAATTTCGGGTTTCCCGGCGTCCGACATTCTCCTAGCCAGCATTTGTCATTTTACGGTCGAGGTAATGTAGCCTACTACAGTAATGTTTATTTGAACAGTTACTTAAAATGTGAACAGCGCAGTTTTGATCTAAATGATAGAATGAAAATCCAAATACCTCAGGTGGTTTCAGAGGCCCTTAGTTACCTACTTTGGCTAACTGATAGTTGGCTTTAGTCACAGCAAGAACACGAAAATGGCAAAGTTCAAAGTCAACATACGTTCAAATAAGCATACCGTACCTCTACTGTATAATGTAGGCTACCGTACTTATTTAAGTTCGGACGGCGGTTTAATATCGTCACAATGAGTAGCCTATATGAAAACGGGACGGTCCAAAGCCCCAAATGATACACCGTAAGCTACAGTAGAACCAAGGTTGCAGGTTCGTTTCTTCCAGCGACAGCCTGAAGAGGATCCTTCCCAAGAAGGGAAGAAATATCGCTGAAGAACATCCTTGTCAGATCCTAGCCAAAATTTCCGTTTTTGTAGTCATTTTTGGGATCCCAAAACGTAAGTGGAGGGATACCTATGACCTCGCCTATGACTTCGTAAAAGTTGTCCATCCGTCCCAGTCATGGACACTAGCTCAATTTTGGGGTACTGATACCCCATATGAGGGGTACTACCAATTTGGGGAGTACTACCCAAATATGGGGGAGTACTCCCCACATGTGGGGTATCACTACAGTCAAGCACAAATCCTCAATTTTTGGGCATGGTGCCCCAACGTCAGGGCATGCCCCAAGGTATGGGCATGGTGCCCATACGTTGGGGCACCATGCCCTGGAGCATGGGCATGGTACTAGCATGGCACCCCCATGATATTTGGTTGACCTGAGATTGATTGCATACCTAAATAGGGCCTTCTTCCTCTCCTAGACCACAAGATACTTGATCTTATGTTCTATCTAACCTCTTTTTCCAATTTTAAAAATACTAGAGAACTTCCAAGAAATTTAGCATTTAATGAAGACCACATTTTCTTATTGGTTTACCTATCCATTTCCAGGGAAAAAGGGGAAATTCATTCATGGCTAAATTTCTTGGAAGTTCTCCAATATTTTTAAAATTGGAAAAAGAGGTTAGATAGAACATAAGATCAAGTATCTTGTGGTCTAGGAGAGGAAGAAGGCCCTATTTAGGTATGTAATCAATCTCAGTTCAACCAAATATCATGGGGGTGCCATGCTAGTTCCATGCCCATGCCCATACCTTGGGGCATGCCCTGACGTTGGGGCACCATGCCCAAAAATTGAGGATTTGTGCATGACTGTATCACTACCCCCTATATGGGGTAAGACAGGGTCTTTCAAAACATTTTTGTTTTGGAATTACTTTTTGTATTTTGAGTAGGCTATTTGAAGTATTTTTGGTATTTTTGTTTTGGACATTTCGTGACAGGGTCTGCCTTTTTGGCAAAAGCTTCCAAAACCACGTCACAATCTGGACAATAGTATACCAAAAGATAGGTAAGATTCATACCTATACCCTGTGAAAGTGAGGAACCACGGCTGCTTGTCGTTTAGCCAAGGCAAGTGCCAAAAGTGAGAAACTTAGTGGAAAGTTAGGCTGGTCCCCATATAGGGGGTAGTGATACCCCACATGTGGGGAGTACTCCCCCATATTTGGGTAGTACTCCCCAAATTGGTGGTACCCCTCATTTGGGGTATCAGTACCCCAAAATTGAGCTAGTGTCCATGACTGAGTCGAGGACTGAGTGTCCATGACTGGTCCGTCCGTAAGCACGATAACTCTCAAAGGGAGTGACATATATTGATGAAACTTGGTGTGAGGATTCTTTGGGTCAAGGGACAGGTCGAGTTCGCAGATTGGCTCTGTAGTAACAGCTAATGAGATAGTCGATTCACAGGTAAGAAGACATGCTGAACATGTATACGCTAATTATTTTTTCACCGGACAAATAGTTCACCCCCGAATCCGGTTAAAACCGGAAAGTTTGTTAAAAGTAAAAGTTCTGAAGCTGATTAGATGTTCGGTTCCTCGGTTCGGTTAGGGGGTAAGAAGACACGCTGAATCCGTATATGACGATCAATTTCTACCCGGACAAACAAACGGAAGCACAAACTTCACTAAGTCATAGGTATCCTGTCACTAACGTTTTGGGATCCTGAAAACAAAACACAATAAATGCACTTAGAAGTTCTAAGGAGCACGCCGTTGACTGTCTTCGATAACAAGTAGGCTATTTTACTTATATTTCAGCAAGCGGATGAATAGGCACTGATCAAAGTTCAGCATATACCACTGTTCAAAGCCAACGAACGTTCAAATAAACATACCTCTACTGTGGCCTACTAGAACTTGGGAACCGAATCTCACCTTCTATTTCTGGTAAGTTAGGCTACAAGAATCCCTGATGTTTCTTTCCAAACTGTCAGCTGATTCCTGCACTACAGTACTGTAGCCACCACAACTTATGAATCACAACTTCGCTGACACAACACAAACAAGTTTCACCACCTCATAATCCCCCGTTGCCGATTGCAAACGAACTAAACTGAATTAACTTTTCTCGACCACAAGCGATGAAATCAGCACGGCAACCCCATCAGCACCTCGATGACGTCATCAAGGTCGAGAACTGTACAGCAATTACGGAAACATCGAACACGGAAGAAACGAATAAAATAAAGCTATGTGAAGATTGCGGTTACGCTACAGTCAATGATGATATGAGTACTTTGTGACTAAATAATGCAGGCATGAGTATGCTCAGTAATTATCGGGACGGGGCGCCTAACAAACATTCTAAAGTGAGAAAGAAACAAAACAACAGCCAGTGATGTCAAAATTGAATTAAAGGGAAGTGGGAAGGAGGGTACTCGCGCGATTTGTTGTTAATGTAAAGCAAATTTATTGATCATCCCAAGATGAACAATCGGTACAAGAAACAAAAAATAAAAAGAAATAACATACAATCTACTTCACAAATAAAACCCCAAGCCTAAGTAAGAAATACAGATGTGTCGTTTTGTGGCTGCTAGACAAAGGGTCTCTCGAATACCTAGGTTCGCACAAAGGCTAGAGCTGCGCCGCCAAGTAGAGATCTGGCGTAAACAAACAAATCCAGCTGCTTACGAACAAAGATTGCTTACGAACACCACCGTAACACCGCTCGCTCAGCTACAGTTCGGGCGTGTATCTGTTTGCAGAATTTTTAATGCGTTAGCCCCTTTTGCACCACTTCCATGGAGGTGAAAAAAAATCTGAAAATTGACCGAGGGGTTGGTAACTTTGTATGGCACTCGTCCACCCTCGACTATGGTACTTTTAGGGCACTGTATGGCACTTATGTGGCATTGTATGGCACTTCGGAATGTAAACTGTTGAAAAAATCGCGGGGTGTGGCACTGTACGGCGGTGTATGGCACTATATATTATGGCACTCGCAAAACCCGTAGGTGAGTTGTCAGCCCTCAGAATTAACAAATAAGGTATACTCAGTATTAGCTCGAGACATCATCTTACGGCATACACCCGCTATCTTATAGCAAGAAGCCCCTGACCCAAGCCATCCACGACCTATAGTGCCCACCCCCCGTGTTATCCCCCCCGTAGATTCCATGAATTACTTATGTAATCTAGCTCGTTCCCCATCGAGCCAGGCGTCAAGAGCAACCTTTAATAAATAGATGACCGTTGATTATTTTTGCCAATATCATTGCATGTTACCACCCTCTTACCAAAACTTTTCCCAGTTATTTTTCCTTCAAGAAAACTCTCCTCGACTATTATTGATTACCCTAGTCAAGGCAACCTCCTCGGGGGCGGCTTTTGCTTATAGTTGTCCCTGGATATTCCACGGCGTAAGACCTTGACGGAATTCCCGAGTAGCCTACAGTTTAAATTCCAAAATATGTGAAGTTTGGCGTGACCTTAGATGATATTGACTTATTGAATTAGTTTTGTGTTTCAGTTAAACAGTGTGACTATGTTTTCCTCGATGTTTTCGAAACCGTTAACTTGGAGAAAAGTGCGTCTAAACTAAACAATGTAGTGTGACTATGCCTCTAGATTAAGACTTATACAGTGAGATCTAATCTTGACAGATCTCGTTGCCTGCTAGGCCGTGTGTTAGGCTGAAACAGGGACAAGGCCGCTAGGGAGCATGGCCCTGTCGTTGTGAAAAGCTCTGTGGAGAGTACAGCTGAAAAAGACCTAGATTTTGTTTGGTTGCAAAAAGGACCTTAACCGGGAAGCATGTCTGGAAATTCTGCAAAGGAGAGATGTGTTTGCCAAATTTGCATATGCGGGTTAGTAGTAACAGTTTGTGAAGTTCAGTGCCGGGTAAAGTTTTACCCTTTGGATGGCCCAGAGATGAGGCCCCCGGCGAATCTGGTTAAGAACGGATTCGAACCCGAATCCACTGTTTCATGCTGTGGATTCGAATCCGACCGTAAAAAGGTCAAATCATACATATACATTTATGGCTTATAGGTTAATAACACCAGTGCACTGTGCAGTCCCATGATACCAGTCCTATCCTACCCAGTGCCAAAATTGTCTGGTATTCCCCTGATGTTAAAAGAAAAAAGTTCCAACCGTGCGATAACAATTGTTATCGCACAGCCAGCCATGCGATAACAAATGATATTGCACGGTTGGAACTTTCTTCTTTTAACATCAGGGGAATACCAGAAAATTAAAACAAGTGTACTAGTGTCATAATCATTATCGCCCTTGCTTTTCTTCGGGCGACAATATATAATAATTAACGGAGACAAAACCGCACTTGCCTTGAAAAATGAGACCTTGGCAATGGTCCGTAACTCTTTTGAATAGAAAGAGCTTTGTGCTTCGTCTGTAGTGGGGATCGGATTGCCTAGGCACAATGTGTAACAAGACCAAAGGTTCCGATGGGATCCCAAAAATGCAATATTTGATCCAGACAAATAGGTTTTGTCTTCGCCAGATCCAGTCTTCGCTAGACTCCTTGAACATTTTTACTGTTAAAATTTAGAAACATATTAAGGCCAAACAGCTAATCATTAAGAAAACCAAGTTCAGATATGGATTCAGCATGTGTATGCCTTACTTCTGCGAATTTTACGGTTTCGGTGAAATTCCAGAACTACTTGTCCGGCGAAAAAATAAAGCTCAAAAACGAATTCAGCGTATCTCCTTTTCCCTATATCCAACATCTAATCAACTTCCAATACAAATTTAACTTATAACAAACTTTCCGGTTTCAGCCGGATTCCGGACGAACTATATGCCCGGCTAAAAAATTATTGTCATATACGTATTCAGAATCTTTTCTTAACCCTAAATCGGACATCTTATCAACTTCGAATAAAACTTTTACTTTTAACAAACTTTCCGGTTTTGGCGAGTCCGGTCCGGCGAGTCCGTCCGGCGAGAAAACGATTTTCATATTCATGTTCAGCATGCCTTCTTACCTCTACATCGAACATCTGTTCAACTTCAAATGAAACTTTTACTTTTGACAAACTTTCCGATTTTGGCCGGATTCCGGGCGAACTAATGGTTTTTATATTCGTGCTCAGCATGTCTTCTTACCCCATAATCGACTATCCCATTAGCTGTTTAAAATATTTTGCTTGCCCCTTAATTTGAACCCCCGCCCCTAAATGTAGGGCTACAAAGCCCATCTACGAGCTCGACATTACTCTTGACCCAAAGAATCCTCACACCAAGTTTCACCAAAATATCTCATTCCCTTCGACAGTTATCGTGCTCCCAGACGGACGGACAGATGGACAACTTTTGCGATGTCATAGGTAGCCTATCCCTCCACTTACGTTTTGGGATCCCAAAAAGTGAGAAAGTGAAAACTGGAATGACGAAGCTTAGAAATTCGAGTGGATTCGTGATATCGCGAGCCTGGAATCCAAATCAGGCCAGACAAGCATACAATTCGAATCCAATACTACCATCCAAAATTCGGATCCATTATTACCATCAAACAACGAAGCGAAAACGAACCGAAGACTAAATATATTTGCGAATGCTGGCAAACTCCCAAACAAGTGCCAAAAGTCTCAGCCAAAAGCGAATAAGCTAATAGTGTCTGAACAAGGAAGGTTTGTTCGTTGCGGTACCAATATGAAGTTAATCAAACGTCATAATAACTCAGAAAAGCTAAGTTAGTAACAAACGTGGGGAATATGTTCCAGTCGATGTTCTTCAAGGTTCTGCTCGTAGATATTCCCCCTTTTTTTTACTTCCTTTCCTACGCCTACCAACTCAACACCTTTCAACCAGAAATGATTGCCCCGTCCAGTCTCCAAGGGTCCGGCCCCGGCCTAGTAAATTCTCGAGTAAATTACACGGTCATTTGGGACGCTCGCAAATCCCTCCCTATTCTCCTTCCTCACCTAAACTATCCTGTTTGAAACAGACACCAATCCCAGCACCATCAAATGAAGACTCGACAAGACCTACAGAAAATTTCTCGGGAAATTCCACAACTTAATTACTGGAGGATTCTTGCCCGATAGCCTGCCCGATAGCCTGCCCGCTTCTTTTTTTTATATTACTCTACTATTATTCTACTATTATTCTACCGCCTCGCACTGTTTACTGTTTATTTTCCAGTATTCAAAGCTATCTGAATACTGTAAAACTAAGCACTGCGGCTGTGGCTGTCCAGTATTCAAAGCTATCTGAATGCTGTAAAACTAAGCACTGCCTTTAACAAACTATCCGCGGCTTTGGCTGTTGCATTTTCCCCGACCCATTCACTTATAGCAAATATATTTTATATATACAGTATATTTTTTATACCATAATTTTAATTATAATTCAATTGTTTTATGATATTATAACTAAAAAAAAAAAAAAATAGCAAATAACCTATTCGCCAAAATTCAGATAACCGGTTTTACGCATCGATAGCATGCTACGCGAACACTCGTCGGGAAGATAACATAACATACATGGAAAATAGCGAATCGTATTTGACGATGCAAAACGGATACGTCAGCTACATTTTATCAGATATATTTCGGCCCTTCTTGGCAAGGGTCGTTCTGTTGTGAATCGTGGCAACTGCAAAGATTACTGAGGTGTCGTTAGCGGGTTCAGAATGTAACATATGGAATTTGGGTCTCCGAGTTCAAGAATTAATAAATGTAGTTACGGAAATAGGTTGCGTTGGCATTATAGGTACGACGGGTCCTTTAACACCCATTTAATAATGCTAGCTGATGCGACCATGGTTCAAAACGCTTATCGAAAACTCCTGAGTTTAAGCTATGGCCTAAAGAGGGGCCCTGCCGAGAAGAGACGAAATATCTCCAGATAAAAAGTCCAGCTGATTAGTTCGATTAGAACCGTGAAACATACCCTGATAGCACTGGACTAGGGTACATAAAAATACGCGGAAAAACTTGTTCTTTTAGAGCCAGGGGATTGACACTCGATTTTGTTTGTGTACGCACCCTGTGTCCCCGAGTGCTCGTCTCATGTACAACGTCTACCCAGCGGTGTAACAACCCTTAGCAGATGCGATTATATAAAAATATCAATTAAAAGCCGTTCCTATAATAATAATAATCTAAAGCACAAAATATTCAATTGGACTCGATAGAAGCCGATTTACTTCTCTGATAGTTTCATCCGTTCTAGTTGCGTTTTCAGGCTCAAGATTTTCAACCCGTGTCCGTCACAAGTCGCTTTTAGGGAGCACATCCGTGCGCATCCTAATACGGGTTCCGTTTCTGTGGCTTCAAGCGTTTTAACTCCCGTGTTCTTCAACATTTTCTAGTCCCATTCAGATGGTTTTGCCTCCCAACCAGCTGACACGCCGAGGTCGTCCAAAGTTAGGAGCCGGGTTCGTTGACTGAAATCAAAACAGGAATATTGCCATAGAACAGGGATCCTAACTTAAGGAAGAAGAAGAAGAACACCAAAAGAACAGGGATCCCGACTTTGTCTTTTTTCGGCGTTTTTACCCCATTCATTTGCATATTTATTTGGGTTGTCGACATAACGTCCCCATTCGAAACGTCCCCTGGCGAAACGTCCCCGTGACAAAACGTCCACGATCAAACGTCTCCTGGCGAAACGTCCCCATGACGAAACGTCCCCGGCTATAGAATTTTTTTTCATCGCTGAGGGATAACTAGGTCTATGAGATTACTGATTACGTCATCAGTTCAGACAAAAAATGTTCTTGGAATATAAACTTTTTAAAACCACGATGGGTTGACTAATTCAGCATTTAATCGATAGTCAAGAAACAGACCAAAGTGTTGAACCTAGCTATGGCCATTTCTTAAAGAAAGCGCAAAGAGTAGTTTGGAGAGTAGATTGAGTATAGTTTGTCAATTTTCGTTTTATCTTTCATTTAATTGGTTTATTGGCGTGTTAGTTTACGCTGCGGTATCACTCATTGATCTCGCTTTAGTTCGATAGTTAATTTGTTGATATTTATTACTAAAGGATCCAACCCGTCTAGCCTAGATTTACTATGTTTCTTTCCTGCTTATAAGGAATGTTCCCACATCTGTAATGCACACTCTGAAGTTGTTTTAACTCGATAATGCGCCTGAAGATCGAGGCGAACTGAAAAATCTATGCTTGGGGACTTTTGCCGTGGGGACGTTTTGCCATGGGGACGTTTTGTCACGGGGACGTTTTGACACGGGGACGTTTCGCCAGGGCACGTTTTGTCATGGGGACGTTTCGTCGGTAAGCCATTTATTTGTACCTCGACTTCACAGTAACACACCTTCCAGATCCCAAATCTGGAATGTCCAACAACCCGGACTTCCAAACGTTTTTGGCCTGGCTTCACCTTTTGGATCCGTCTGGAATCCGGATTGAAAATGTGAAAGGTTAAATCTGGCTTTAGTCCGTTATGAGTTTCGGAAGAAAAAAATGGCATATTATACTCACCAGACGTGCTTCTTAGTTAGATTTGCTTCTTGTATAATATGCACAGAACATAACCGTCATCCTACTGCAGACCCAACGTCCATAGCGCTAAAGGTTCGGCTACTAAATCCACTGCCACGATCTCGACCTGGAAGAACCTTCGGCGTGCCAAGATTTATCTGACGCTGTCGATGGTGAATCGTTCTATCTCCTGAGAGAACACTATTACGGAATTATTTAGCGCTTTGAATTCCCTTTTATTTTATCTTTCAGCCAGCATAGATGCGATGGAGGATCACACATCAGACGCCTCAGCAAATCCGTGAGTGAACTCAATCTTGTTGAAGGCAGCCTAAAAGATAACCGTCAAGCTGGCGCGGCAGTCGCCAACTTGCAAGACTTGAACGGGAACTACAAAGAACCATTAACGGCTCAAGGAGAAATTCAAGCGGAAAAGCTGACAGATGGCAGCCCAGGCGATGGGCGGCACGGTGGGAGAAGCAGAGAGAGAAGATCCGCCAGAGGACGTGTACCAACTGGTAAGCAGAACCTAGTTGGAGCCAGAGGCGTCATTCCGGGGGGGGGGGGGGGGGACTGCAGCCCATCTAGCTTTCCAAGGGAGACAACAACTACCCATAACAAACCATAAGATCTACAGGAGACAAAGTGATTTGACATAATTATTGGGATCCCAAAACGTTAGTGACGGATACCTATGACATCGCAAAAGTTGTCCGTCCGTCCGTCCGTCCGTCTGTCTGTGAGCACTATAACTCTCGAAGGGAATAAGATATTTTGATGAAACTTGGTGTAAGGATTCTTTGAGTCAAGAGTAAGGTCAAGTTCGTAGATGGGCACTGTAGCCCTACATTTAGGGGTGGGGGAGGGGGTTTAAATTAAGGGGCAAACAAAATATTTTGAAACAGCTAATGTGATAGTCGATTATGGGGTAAGAAAAAAGAAGACATGCTGAACACGATGGTGAAAACCATTTTCTAGCCGGATAAGTAGTTAGTCCGGAATCCGGCCAAAACCGGAAAGTTTGTTAAAAGTAAAAGTTTGATTTGAAGTTGATTAGATGTTCGATTTATGGGTAAGAAGACATGCTGAACACGGTGGTGAATATCATTTTCTCGACGGACTAGTAGTTGGCCCGGAATCCGGCCGAAACCGGAAAATTTGTAAAAGAAGAAGTTTTATTTGAAGTTGACTAGATGTTTGATTTAGGGGTAAGAAGACATGCGGAACACGGTGGTGAAAACCATTTTCTAGCTGGTCAAGTAGTTCGCCCGGAATCCGGCCAAAACTGGAAAATTTGTTAAGTAAAATTTGTATTTGAAGTTGATTAGATGATAGATTTGTTAAGGTTTTATTTGAAGTTGATTAGATGTTCTTTATAGGGATAAGGAGATGCGCTGAATTCGTTTCTGAACTATCTTTTTTGGCTGGTCAAGTAGTTCGCTGGGAATTTGGCCGAAACCGGAAATTTGGCAGAAGTAAAGCAGGAAGTTTCGATCAGTTTCGTCAAAATAAATATGGCTTATACAGGTATATCTGCACTTAATTTTTTCAGATGATTAGCCTGGCGAAGACGATCTGGCGTAGACAAGACGTAGTTGTCTGGTTAAATTTCTAGGATCCCATCGAAACCTTTGGTCTTGTTTAAAGTGGATCTAGAGAAGGACTCTCTCGAGAATGTAAACTTTTTAGGCGCAGCTAATGACCCGAAACGATGGCGTTGCTCCCCATAGGATTTCCTGATCGATGGGGACCTGCGTTTCTCTCAACATTACAACCTTACCATGCAAAAGTGTAATAGAATCCTTGGTGTAATTCGAAGAACCTTTACATTTAAGCAGGTTGGTTTTTTCTCGCTTCTGTTTAAGTCGATGGTTCGACCGATCGTTGAATATGGCCACACCACAGTGAGGCCGTATTACAATTGTGACATTGAGGCGTACGAAAAAATTCAACGGAGAGCTACGAAGTTTGTACCAGGTCTGCGCGATCTTCCCTACGAAGTGAGACTAGCCAAGTTGTGTCTTCCCTCCATTGCATACAGGTTTTTAGAGTGAAACATTCAAATTAATGAACGGAAGTTATGACAATTTTGAAGTGACTGATTTAGTAAGATTCAGCATTAACAGTCATCATCGGGGGCACGCGTACAAGCTTGCAAAATCAAGATTCCACAAGGACGTTTTTAAGTGGGGTTTTGGTAACAGAATCGTTGATCCTTGGAACAGCTTTACCGAAGATGCGGTTAATGCAGAATCGATCAATAGTTTCAAGTGCATTGTTGATGGGATTTTCAACTCCGATCAGTTCGACTATTCAAAATTTCTTAGAGTTATTTAGAGGCGAAAGCCTTTTCTCTTGCTTTGTATTATTAGAGGTTTTCGCGAAACGACGCCCCTCGTTGCAGCAACCGGAAACCAAGACTACACTGTAAAAAGTTTTTCCGAATAAGGATGCAGTATTTACTACTTGGATTAAGTCCGGTCTTCCCCTCCCGGAACTTCCGGAATCTGGGCTTCCAGATTTTTCTTTGACTTCTTCTGTAAATTGCATTAGGAAGATGAACCGGTCCGAAAGTACATCAAAATAATCCGGAGAAAAGGGGCTTTTGAACTTCCAGATTTCCGGAATTTTTAAGTATCGCAGAAGAAATTCAGAAAAAATCACGGAGAATCTGGGAACCCAGATTCCGGAAGGTGAAGACCCGACTTTAATCTTATCTCTATTGGGACAAGATTATTCCGAATTAGGGATAGTCTTGTTTCAATAAAGACAAGATTAATACGAGTAGCAAATACTGCAAGATTTTTTTACAGTGTACCCAAGAGTGCTTAAAGCTTCAGCGACCACATAGGCGTTTGCCTGCTAGTTATATTTGTCCTTGGTATCCCCGGTTTATCGAGTAAGAGTTTTCTTTCAAAACAGCTGCACGTAGTCTTTGTGACACACTGGTCGTGACTGGACCGACTCTAGCCACGTCTAAATTTTCCTCAACTTGCACAGATGCGGTAGTTTTGCTGCTTATGACTGGAAGACTTGCGATGGGGAATTCTCGGACTTCCGAATGGTTGCAAGCTTTAAAGGCTTGGTAATGTAAAGAAATTATAACGTTTCTTCCAAGTCAATATTTGGGAAGAATTTGGTTCTAGGGGCGCAATACAGGGGAGGAATGGTTGATACGGAGCTTGGGAGAAACATCTTTCCTAGGGATTAAAAGTTTTTGAATGTTGATCTGTCTTTGAATGTCGCAGACTCTTTTATACCTACCTACCTTACTGAAGTCCCGCCTTCACTTCGGACCATATCCCGACCAAACTTTGGATCGGAGCGGCTATGGGGACTACTATCATCGAGTGTGGAGGTCAAGCTAAAAGGCACACCGACTGGAAAAGAATCCGTAGGCGCCAACTAATTTCAGCTAGAAGAGAAGCTGCAGGAGGTAATTCGCGCGGTTGGTCTACTGCGGTTTCGCTCCGCGCTAGGATTTCGCTCCCCGACCCCGACAACTTACGCGGCTTCAAGACTTTCAGCAACAAATCTTTCAGATTCTGCTGCCGCTACCGACAAAACGAACAGCGCTAGGCTCCGGCTACACGCATCGACGACCGACTTACGGACACACCCAACCAACATAGCAGAGCGACCAATAGCCAGGAAGCTGGGGGAGACACTACGAATCGGGAGTGGAAAAATGGACACGATCAGCACTGCTCAAGGGGATTACCAGGCATTCAGTCCAAAACGACCGTACATTCACAGAACCAATACAAAACTGGCCATGGAGGGAGATATATCAGGGGTCTCCCACTCGCAGGATGTACACAGAAGTGGAAAAGGAGACAGGTGAGTACAGCACAGCTTACAGTGTAAGCTTATTATCAGGGCACTGCAGCTGGCTGTATGACTGGGATCAGATGATTAACACTTTTTTTTAACTGGCACTAGTCAACAGCATCCAGAAACCCAACGTATCGAACTGCCCTAGTTCGCACAGACTGCATTGCATGGCCTTTCCGGTAGATGCGAGCAGCACTGCAGATTCAACAGTTAATTCTAAACGCCAAGCTATCGATACGAAAACGTGTGTAACGTTTCGAACCTAAAACTGGTCTGACTTGGTTTTGATGGAAAAGACGCGAGTTTTTCAAGCCAGATTCTTTGAGGGAATAAGGTCTGACTTTAGACGGCTTTCAATACTCTATATAATTAATCCCGAAACACGCCAGTGATCCTAGGGAGGAACAAGAAACATCACCCTAACGTATCCTCAAAATTGTCTAAAATCCTATAACCAATCAACAACGTTTGTTTTGGTGACGTTTCTGGCTCTTCGCTAGGCACACGGCGATTCTTCGTCGGCACAAAGAGTTAGCCATCCCTCTAGCCCACCAACATCTCCATTTCTTTTCTCTTTCCCCTTACAACATATAACCAGATGGCAGTGCATTTGGCTCAGGACTCAGCAGCGAGAAATGGCCCTCGCACAGGGGTGGGATGGGAGGTCGATAATCGTCCATGGTAGGACGGTAGATTAATGGTGGGGCTAGAAGAGCAAATGTTTTCATTAAATTTGTGAGAAAATAAAGTAAATTGAACTATCAGAAAGTTTACATGTTCCAAAGATACTTGGTGAGGACCGCTTAGTCGCATTGCACATATCTGGCACATTTCCTATTTCAAATACTGCCATATCTGACGATAGGCCAGAGAACGCGGAAAGGATTGCCGCATGTGCATCGTAGCAAAGGAAAGCATCAACCCTTGGCTTTCCTTTCCCGATGTAGGCTACTTAAGTCTCGACGGAGGTATCCTGTAGGGAAACTGATTAGCGGTTGGTAAGTTCTGAACTCACGAAAGCCCCTTGGCTCATTGTTTGTTCGTTGTTATGCGGCAAAAAGTTGACATGCACGCGACATTGAATACATGCATCACTCAAAACCTGCAAGTTATGGGCAACTTGATTGGCAATACCGTCTTTTTATATTTTTATATAAATATCTCTTATTTTATTAATTTTATTTATTATAGTATCTTTTTTGGGGACTATTAATAAAGTAGATCCAAAAGGTTTCTTCGTGACGGGAACTGGAGATGTATCGCTAAAAATATATGTGTGTTTTAATGTTGCATATAGTGTAACTTGCATCTGAGTGAACCGAGTTCACCTCTCTCTGCTCAGCTGTCACCCTCCTTGAATGCCATAAATAATAACGGAGACATTCCTCCAAGGACGATTGAAAGCCTTGTTTATCTGTGACTTTTTTTTGGGGGGGGGATTTATTGATATAAGATCGTTCGTTAGTGGATTTTTTCTTGTCCGTTATTTTATTTAGTTTTTCGCGTCTTAGTTTCTTCTGTCTTTATTCTTCTCTTTCTGCTCTGTTTTGGTTTGTTTCCTTAAGACTTAGTATGAATTAAGAACAAGCCCCACCCATTGCCAGGCCTTATGGTGGGGCCATAAAGAGTTAATGGTGTTCACTATTTTTATGAATAAAACTAAACTGAACTGAACTTCTCTGAACAATTAACCTTGAACAGTGCTAGTTCATCCACTTGTTGTGATGAAAGTCAGCTGCGGGTCGTAGCTAGTCAAGGGCTCATAAGAGCACTGAATGGGTGGTGGATCTTTATCTTACCATCTAGCCCAAAACAGCATTGTTTAAAGTCAAGTAAAGCATACCTCTACTCTAGTCCGGCCTCCCGAAGCTTTTCAAACTGAAGTGCTAGAGAGTTTTCATGCACCACAATCATGATCCAAAGCGTCAAGCAATTGGGTGTGACGTCGGTGTCGCTCCCTTTCAGCTTCTCTTCTTGCCTCGTTGGTCTGCGTCGTCTGCATCTTCTTTCTTCGTTGGACGTATCTCTGCCTGGGTCGAACAGGGGTAGCGTTCCAGCTAGTTATTATTAGTTACGATCGTTACGGCTCTTGTTATTCTTTTCGTTCCAGAGGCCGCCGTAATAAGTAAATTAGCTCCTTCCCTCTTATTATTTTCGTTCCACGACTGTTACGATCGAGGTTACGATCGTTACAATTTACTTATGATGGTCCGGAGCATCATAAGTGACAATAACTATCGGTTCGGCAGGAACTCCCGTAAGAGAGAGGACGTATATCCGCGTTGTTATTGTTTTCGTTCCAGAGAGCGTAGTAACTATCACAGTGCGGCGCTGGCCCCTCCTCTTATCATCATAACTTGTAATAACTTGCTGGAACGCAACCAAATCAGTTAGATCTCGGTTGCGGCAACCGAGATCTAACTGATTTCCTTTTCCTGCAGGATCTTGATCAACACAGAAAAGCGCTAACGATGTGTAAATCTTGTTCTATCTCAGCGGCTGTGCATCGAGGAGATTGTGATATTTGCTATGCGGCTAGACGGCTCACAATAAGAAAGGTTCATATGTAGGCAACTAGACGGAACAAGTTTTTTTTCGCAACTCCTAGCGATCCCTCTCTAACCGTCCAGAATGCCTATCTATTCTGTCTGCTCTTTTCCCCCTTAAGTTTCTTAGAAATCCTCCCCAGTCGAAGTTAGGCGAGCCACAATGTTCTGGATTTCCATCCTCCAACCCCTCTCGAACAGCAGCGCTTGATCAAAATAAACTGCTTTCATACCGGGCAAAAAGGCTTAGTCTAAAGCGTACAATAGTTGCGTTTTTGTTCAGCTTTCGCCTTTCCCTTTTCGGCTTTAGCTTTTAGCCTTTTTCAGGCCTTTTTTAACATTCTCGCGTTTTTATAAATCGCCGTTACTACTAAGGACTTTTCGCTTTTCTTGGATAAAAACGCAATTTTGGCAAATACCATTTTACTTGTATTTTATTTGTACTTCAAATTTTTGATCTTTAAAATCTGACACAGTCTTCAAATACTGATTATCACTTTGAGTCAAATCCATCTTTTATTGGATTTTTGGGTAAAGTCACAGAAGTCGCAAGGCAAAAAGCCAAAAGGAGAGCGCAACTTGGTCACCTACCAAGTTTGCCTTTTTGCTAAAAGCCGAGGGAAAAGGCGAAAGTCGGCGTTTGCCTTTTTGACAAAAACGGGAAATTGTAAAACAGTGCTTAGGACCATCTTACGAAAACGCAAAAAAAGTAAAAAGCCGTCGAAAAGGCGAGTGAAAAGTCGAACAAAAACGCAACTAATGTTTCACCATCATATACTCATCTGAAAGTATCATTAACAACATACTCAGACCGATCTGCAGATAGAGATGCGATTGCTATACGCTGCATGAGTCGTAAAAATGAACAAATTGTTTTCGACTTTCTTGAAAAGTTCCGTAAAGTCCGGTCTTCACCTCCCGGAACTTCCGGAATCTGGGCTTCCAGATTATTCTTTGACTTCTTCTGTAAATTGCATCTGGAATATGAACCGGTCCGAAAGTACATCAAAATAATCAGGAAAAAAGGGGCTTTTGAACTTCCAGATTTCCGGAATTTTTAAGTATCACAGAAGAAATTAAAAAAAAATCTCGGAAAATCTGGGAACCCAGATTCCGGAAGGTGAAGACGCGACTTAACCCACAATTCTTTCTTCCAGGTATCAAGCCAGAAAGCTGGGAGAAACCCTAGCCATCAGCCCAGGGGAATTCCGAGACTACACTACCCTTCGTGGAGACTACAAGCCTCAGAGCCCTACCCGCCCTTACCTGCATCGAAATGACACAACCTTGCGAATGGAAGGGGATGTTTCTCAACTGAC
Organism: Branchinecta lindahli; assembly: GCA_023053555.1. Taxonomy (NCBI): domain Eukaryota; kingdom Metazoa; phylum Arthropoda; class Branchiopoda; order Anostraca; family Branchinectidae; genus Branchinecta; species Branchinecta lindahli. The sequence goes on along the minus strand of JAKZAO010000006.1, from coordinate 9,455,468 downwards.
ACACATGAGAGATACCCATCGAGCGGGATCTGGGGATCGCTACCCACCACAGAAGCTGGGAGAGACCTTGACGATATCACAGGGCAATATACAGAAGGATTCAACAGCCAGCCATGACTACAAACCTCGGAGTCCGTCTCGCCCTTTCTTGCACCGGAATAACTCTCAGCTTAAGATAGAAGGTGACGTTTCAAAATCATCCCACTCACAAGACACCTTCAAGAACGGTCAAGGTGATCGGTACCAGTCGAAAAAGCTAGTGGAAACACTGAAGCTTAGCGAAGGCGATTTTGCCAAAACAACCACTCAGAGTGGCGACTTCTCCCCACAAAGCCCGCGTCGTCCTTTCCTCCACCGAAATAACACCAACTTGCATATGGAGGGAGGAGTAGAAGGAGACAGTCACTACCAGACAACATTCAAGTCTGGGGGAGGGGATGCCTGGCCGGCTAAGAAACTCGGTTACACCCTCCAACTAGCGGAGGGCGACATGAGCAAAGAAAGCACGCTTCAGAGCGACTTCAAACCCTTGCCGGCTCACCGTCCAATCATCAAGAAACTTGGGGCAACTCTGAAAACGGAAGGGGAATTTGACGGGACGACAGGCTACGGAGAAACGTATAAGCAGTTTAAAGTAGAGCGTCCAGTCATTAAGAAGCTGGTGGATAACCTTGCCGTGTCTGAGGGTAAGCTCCATGCAAGTCCGGTAATGAGATCGGATTTCAGGGAATTTAAGGCAGAACGTCCGAAGATAAAAAGACTCCAAACAAACTTGGAAATCAACAGCGGTGACATGGACTTCGACAGCATTAACAAAGTCTCTTTTAAGCCGTTTGTCTACGCAAAAACACAGTTGGGAAAGAAAGAGGAAACATCTCAGGCTCTCGACGGCAGCGAGGATGACATACATGATCAGCAACAACCAAAAGAAAATACGGATGTGGAAAAGACAGTACCAGGAGACAATGTAAGGTTCGAGCAGGAAGACCTGGCAGACCGAACTGACATCCCCAAAAAGAAGAAGATGGAGATGCTACAACAGGCAAAGAACAAGGCGGCTTACAGATATATGAACGGTGACGCTGCGGGAGTTCAAACTTCAAGACACAATGGCGAAATCAACTCAGACAGAAAGAAACGGTCAACTTACATGGGCGAAGGATCGCACACAGCGACGACCGAGCATTTGCCTCCAACCGTGCAAGGTCAAGCTCAAACAAGCGGCAGAGGAACACCTAATCGTTACATCAGCAAAGATATCGAAGAGTACACGCGCCACATACAACAGCGAGCTCCTCGTAGCGAACCAGCCGGGGTCAACACTTCCTACCAAGACAAAACGTCAGTCAAGGCCAGCATTAATAAGTCAGCTTACACCAGCAGCATTGGTTTTGAGGGTAATGGATTCCGTCCCCCCTCGGCAAGAATGGCTCAAAGAAATAAGAAGAACCGACCTCCTACAGTTATCAAAATGGAGGGCGATCAACGATTTCTCACCACCGTTAATTCAGATTATCAGGCCCTCCCACCAAGACTGTCATCACCGATGTTAACGCCCAGAAAACCGAGTGACAGGAAAGAAAGTTACATCTCCAAAGAGCGAAAGGACGCCAAATCCGTTCTAAAGGACGTTATCAATAATTCAGAGTTTTCCGGGCTTCCCTGTCCGGCCGGATTCTTGAGTATTCCGGCTAAGACAACGTTTTCGTTCAGTAGAGACAAAGGCGACCATAAGTTTTACCTGCCGTCCATTAAGTAGTTGAGTACTAATTATGATGATCTTGCAAATAAAGTTTGGAACTTCAGACTTACCTAAGGGATGAACACATTTTTCTGGCAAGCTCATAGGACGACATCTAATTTAAGGCGCTCAGGCCGTGACTAATAGAGCAGGAGCTGTGTTATTTTTTGAAAACAGACCGGAGCTTCAAAGGAGTCGACTAGAATACTGGCACAGAAACTGTACCGACAGCAGCATCTCTTTTATTTGAAACTAATTTTCTGACTAAACAAAGTCGTCCAAACCTTCTGAAGTTTACAATACGTTCTTTGTAAGCTTGGACACTTGATCAATCGGTCAACTGCCAAACCGAACAAACTGTTCTCGGAGTATTGAAACTCGGCACCCTTATCCCGGAACCGAGCCACATCGTCGAGGTTGCCTGTTCTCCAAAAGGTGAGCAGACGAATGACCTGCCGGTTTGCGCGTTTTGACACTTTGCACAAGGCCCCATGCGACAAAGCCCTAGCACTTCTTGGAAAATAATGCGAAACCGCTCTGAGGCAATAACCGGTTTTATTTTGGGTTCACTGCGGTTTGCTATAGCGATTCACGCGTTTTCGACATTACCGACTATGCTAGAATGAAGGAATTACACAAGCCCCTCAACAAAACTCTGCGACTTCTCCCCGGAAACGAAGGAGATTCCGCTATGAGGAAATAAAAGGTCTTAGTGTGGTTTGCTATAGCTTCGTGCGTTTTCGACGCTGCCGGCTATGCTAGAACGGAGAAGTTGCATAACTTCGACCAAGCTCTGGCACATCTCCCCGGAAACGAACGAGAATCCGCTGTGAGGAAATAACCAGTTTTACTGTGGTTTGCTATAGCGCTCTTTTAGGAGAGGGTACATGGCCTAGGGTACAGACTTCTTATTCGTTAACAAGAAAAGGGGGGGGAAGCGAAACATATAAAGATCTTGAGGAAATAACCAGTTTTACTGTGTTCTTACTGTGGTTTGCTATACCGCTATTTTAGGAGAGGGTATTCTCGACATTTACTCAGCTGCTTCCGATTTCAAAGCTGGAGACAGAGGCGTCATTTGCATCCCCCTGCGCGTAGTAGCTACCCATGAATACAGGTAGCAGCTACCCATGAAAAATCATAAGATCTGCGAGAGACAAAGTGATTTGACAAAAAATATGACATATAGCTTTAAAGAGTTAAGTCTCTCGCCAAATTTTGACCTTTTAAGCCGAGCTAATGACCAGGAATGACGCTGCTGCCCCACTAGGGTTTCGCGAAATGACGCCCTGGCTGGAAAATGGGATCGGAGTTGCAACTAGACTTGATAATCTTATCTCGGCAGTCAACAGTCGCGCGATGGTGCTTCAAGCTGCATCCCCTCATCCGCGGGGAAACGTCTTGGTCATTTTATCTTATCAGTTCTTCCTCTCAGGCAGTCAGGTGCCAGCCCTGCGACAACGCTCTAATAGTGCGACACACGATCAGGATCGGGAGCTCCCGGACTGGAATTCCTGCCCGGATCTTAGGCACCATCATCACTTCCATATGGAAAAGTTGATATTTTTCCAACTTGATGATGAAAGTGCAGGAAATCCGGCCGAGAAATCCTGATCGCGTGTTCGCACTGTAATCTGGGTTCCCACAGAGTCCGATGCAAATATTAGTTGCGTTTTTGCTGATCCCATGGTATCTGATATACGGTCTAAAGTCGTTTTTGCAGTTATCGTGGTATCTGATACCACGGTCAAAAGTCGTTTTTGCAGTTTGTATCTGGCCAGTTACCGTGGTAACAGATATTCAGATATCACGGCCCGACCATGGTATCTGGTCGTTGTATCTGAGAAGTCATCTCACTTTCATCATATTTTGTCAAATTGGTGAGAAAAAAGTTCAACACTTAGTGATGTAACTGGATATTAGTTTTTCTTTTGGGAGGACTTAGAAAAGTGCTCTTGTATTAAAATAATTAGTGATAAATATTCAGTTTGTAAATAGGGTTCAAGTTTAATAAGGGTTGTAAGTTCAAGTTCAGGTCAGTGTAAATATTAAGTAGTTTCGGGAATTTGATAAATATGTAAAAATGTAAATAAGTGTCCGTGCTTTAGTGTAACATGTGATTTTGAATTCAGTTAGTATCCAGATGATGTAGCGAGTAGTGAAAATAAAATAGTGTTAGTCTGTCCATCTTTATATGACAGAAATGGCGAGGCTGCCAGGAGATGAACTGTAAATAGTGTACATATAGTGAGAGAATGGCGGAAAGGACAGTGAATATAAGTGTGCCTCCTTTGTTTTTAGTAGCAGAAAGTTTTCCTGAGTTCAGTGGACAATCAGATAACCTTCTAAAATGGATACGAGAGACAGAAGAAAGAGTGAAAATGCTGGGAAGCTATTACAAGGAGAAGGACATAGTGGAAATAGTGAAATTCAGGCTGAAAGGAGAGGCAAAGGACTTGGTTAGTGATATTGAATGTGAAAATTTTACTGAACTGAAAAAGCTGGTGCGAAGCAAATTCTACCGGCCTACTTCATCGCCAATAGCCAGGATGATGGCTATGCAGCAAGGCTCACTGACCGTAGCATCTTATGTCAGGAAGCTGAAAGACATTTGTGAAGAGTATCAGGAGGGAACGGACGAAGAAAGGAAGGCTACGGACAGCACTGTCCTGGAGGCGCTGCTCAGTGGGCTCAACCCGGCCCCAAAACGCGAAGTCTATAGACAGGGAGTTGAGAAGAATCTCCAACAAGCCATTGCAGCCGCATGCAGAGCTGAAGAAGTCGAGAGGATTTGCGGAATACAGGAAACCAACGGGATTCTGAAACCAATTGGTAAGCCTTCAGTATCTTTCGAAGATTCGTCCCCTCAGACATCTGATGTCCGTTTCCGTAAATTCCGGTCCAAGTCTAGAAGTCCGTCTGTTTCTTCAAGAAACAGCTCAGTTTCCTCTCGGTCTTCCGAATCTTTCCAATCTCCCTGTAGATATGGTCCTCGGAACGATTTCCGTTCCAAGAATGACTCTTTTTCTGCTCGACAAGGTCGGCGTCAATCTTACCGCCCTTCATCTCGGCAGTCTTCAAGGGATGGACCTCGGAGTTTTCAGCGAAGCAATAGCCGCCGTCCAACTAGCCGGTTTCCAGGTAGTTGCTGGACCTGTGGCCGTCGAGGCCATTTAGCTAGAAACTGTTTTTCTGGCTCGCGGCTCGCATAAAAGGGGATATGCGGGTCGGCGTGTTGTAAATACTGTACACATCAGTTCTTCGTTGCCAAAGTGTTCTATTATTGTTGGTCCGTCGTTTACGTTTGCTATGATTGATACCGGAAGTGAAGTTTCTTTGATGCGTCATGATATTTTCCAAAGCATTCCTTCCGTCGACGTTGCCAATTTTTCTCGAAATGTTGATTTCCAACTTCAGTCTTTTTCCGGTCATCCGATTTTGCCTATCGGACAGGCCGATGTTGAAGTTGAGCTTAGTGGACAACGATTTCGTCACAAGTTCCTGATCATGCCTACGACATCTATGCGTTATCCTTCCCTGATTGGTTCAGATATTATTCGTCAGATGAAAATTGATCTTTTTCTGTCGTCTGAATTCCTCATGGTAAACGGTGTTCAGCACCCGATTTTCTTTGAAAGCTTTGCCAGAGTTTCTTCTCTTGTCACTCTCAAGCCTTGGTCAGCCAAGCTGGTTGTTATGAAGATCAACAAACTTCATGCTGGCAAGCTTGTTCATTTCCGACCTCAGAATTCTGCTTTTGGCGTTGAGTCTATCTACGAAGTCAACGCTCTTGGTCAAATTGAAGTCCCAGTTTTCAACACTACTGGGAGGCGCATCCGTCTACATCGTGGTCAGAAGTTCGCCGATATTTCATCTGTCAACGACGATCAACTTCATCCAGATTCCAGCAGAGACACAGCATCTTCGAAGTCCAGTTCTGCCCAGCACCAACAAGCATCAGACAACTACAACTGGTTTAGCAACGAGCGTCTCCGAGAGCTTCAGTCGAAGTTAAGCTTTCCAGAATGTTCCAGAGAAGAAGAATGTCAGCTGCGAGACCTGATCGAGACTTATGCTGACATCTTCGTCCTGGACGACGACGAACCTCTTGGACGCTGCAGTACGTACCGACATCGAATCCAGCTTGAAGCAGACGCCCAACCGTATCGTGGACACCCATACCGCGTCCCGCACTCCTTGCGACACGAAGCAGACAAGCAGCTTCAGCGCATGCTTCAGCAAGGAATAATTCGAAGAAGTACATCAGAATGGGGCGCACCAATGCTTGTTCTAAGAAAGAAGAACGGAGGAGTAAGGATCGTCACGGATTTCCGGCAGCTGAACTTGCGTACTCGATTCAACAACATTCATCCCTTGCCAAGAATAAGCACCATCCTTGAAAGTTTTCAATCATCGAAGTTCTTTGGCAAGTGTGATTTGGGACATGGATTCTTTCAACAGGAACTAGAGCCCGAATCCAGCAAGTACACAGCATTTGTCACATGGGACGATCAATTCGAATATACCGTGACTCCTCAAGGCTTGAAGACCAGCGGCCAAGCCTTCCAACGCATGATGGCCAGAGTTATCGACAAGCTGAAGAAAACTGAAGCCTATCAAGATGACACAATATTCCATGGAGCCACCTTCGACGAGTTCATCAACAACACTTCAGCTTTGTTCCAGCGGTTTCGAGAACACAAATTGCGCATCCGTCCTGAGAAGACACAGCTTGCGGTAAAAGAGATAAAGCTTCTTGGTCATCGAATCACACAACATGGTATATGTGTTGACGAAGACAAGGTGAAGTCTATCGTCGACTATCCGGTTCCAAACAACGTGAAGCAGATTCGAAGTTTTCTTGGTCTTGCCGGATTTTACAGACGTTTCATCCACAACTTCAGCAGAATCGCAGCTCCTCTTTCCCGTCTTCTTCAGAAGGACGTCCAGTTTTTCTTTGACGAACAGTGCAAGGCAAGCTTCGAAGAGCTTAAGCGAGCACTCACCAATGCTCCGGTTCTTGCTCAGCCAGATTTCTCTCCGGCTGCAGACTACGTCGTTCGAGTTGATGCAAGCAACTTCGCTCTAGGCGCCATCCTCCTCATCAGAAAACAAGGACTTCTGCATCCAGTCGCTTATGCAAGCCGTCAACTCAACAAGGCTGAACTGAACTACACAACGACCGAAAAAGAATGCTTATGCCTGATTTATGCCCTCGACCACTTCAGAGAGTACGTCTACGGAAGGAAGTTCGAAGTTCAGACTGACCACAAAGGATTGTCGTACCTACAGAAGTCAGTCTCCACCAATCAACGTCTCCAGCGATGGGCTTTAAAGATCCAGGACTATGCAGGTTCCATGACCATAACCCACAAGCCTGGATCAAACCACAAGGATGCAGATGCGCTGAGTCGAATCAACGTTAACTTGCTCGAAGTCCATCTTGCTGATCCACACATGAAGAAGAGATGGGTAAAACATCAGCAGCAAGATCCTGAGCTTCGAAGAATTCGACAAGCCATAATACGCAAGCCTACCACCGACGAAGAGAATAACGAAGAAAGCTACTTTCTCCAAGACGAGCTACTGTTCCGGCGTCCCAAACGAAGTTACCGGTCCGAAGACAAGCTCTTGGCTGTTCCTAAAAGTCTACGAAACGAAGTTTTGGTTACTTACCACTGTAACCCGATAGGAGCACACCAAGGCATCGAGCGACTTTATCGGATACTTCGGAAGACGTTCTACTGGAAAGGAATGTACCAGGATGTTGGCGACTTCATCAACAACTGCCCTGTTTGTCAAGCTATCGGCCACCACAAGAGGGATCCAAGACGAGCTCCACTAAAGCCACTGCCCGTCACCGATGAGCCGTTCAAGAGGATCGCCGTAGACATAGTCGGAGAAATACATCCTGCCAGCTCCAAGCAGCATAGGTACATCTTGACAGTCATCGATCATTTCTCCGGCTATCTACTGGCCTTTCCTCTTAAGAACCAAAGTGCGGAAACCATCGCTAAGGTTCTGGTGGACGAAGTTTTTATGAAGTTCGGCATCCCTCGTTCAATTCTCTCAGATCAGGGAAAGAACTTCATGAGCAGCCTACTCGAAGAAATCTACAAGAAGATGGAGATCCAGCGAATCCGGACAACGGCGTACCATCCCGAATCAAATGGGAAATTGGAGAGAATCCACAGAGACCTCAAAGCTGCTCTCTCCAAGTTTGTTCAGGCAAACCACCGACATTGGCACCTGTACCTACCCTACGTCGTATACTCCTTGAACAACAGTCCTAACAAGGCGAGCGGCGACACTCCCTTTTTCTTGATGTTTTTCCGAGATGGAAGATTTCCCCATCAGATCGTATTCGGCAGCAGCGAAGCAGATGACAGTATGCAATGGTACGAGTATGATGACTACGTGACGAGGGTCGAGAAAGGAGTGGAAAACGCAAGGTTACTAGCAGCAGAGAGAACATCGAAGTATCATCAGCAGCAGAAAGTCTACTACGACAAGAACACCCAACTGCAACAGTTCAAGGCTAATGATGAAGTACTCTGCCGCAGAATCATCCCGGAAGCTGGCATATCATCGAAGTTACAGCCAGCATACGATGGTCCATTTCGCGTCGTTGAAGTCTGTAACGACCACAATTACATAATCATGGATGAAGAAACCGGGATCGAAAAGCGTATCCACGTCAACCGCTTAAAGCCTTACCCGAAGTCTCAATGGAAGTACAACAAGGCAGACATAGACGATGGGAGCACAAACGTCTCTTCGAAAGCCTCCACCACTGACGAGCCATGCAGCGAAGAGAGTACACCTTCCTTTTCTCTCGATAATTGGCTAGCCACATGTGCTTCGGCAGAGCCAACTGCTGTTCGAGAGATACGGCCTCAGTCAGTCCCGTCTACAGAAGCAGGCCACTTTCCGGAGGAGGACCATTTCGAGTCTTTCCACGAGCCACCAGAGACAGAAAGTTACCTGCAGCAACGGCAGTCAGATGAGCATCACCACCCACAGCCAGATCAACATCATCAGATGCAGTCAGAAGAACAACAGCAGACGCAGCCACACTCATCCATAGCCACAGAAGAACGAGATGCAGACGACCAACCCATACGAAAATCTTCAAGGACAAGAAAGCAAACGGAATTTTTCGGGAATCCAATTTTCTAGAGTGTATTTTGTTACACTAAGCACGATAATAATTCCATTCTCAGTTATGATTTAAAGTTAATTTCCATTTCGTAATTTCATTTCATTTTTCTTCTTTTTATTTATGACATCTCGTTATCCCCTGCGAGATTAGTCATAATTGTATATTTTGCATTTTCTCGCATTTGTATTTTTGTAATATTTTCGCGCGAGGTCGCGCTATTTTCTTTTAGAAGGGGGCTATCTTGTATTAAAATAATTAGTGATAAATATTCAGTTTGTAAATAGGGTTCAAGTTTAATAAGGGTTGTAAGTTCAAGTTCAGGTCAGTGTAAATATTAAGTAGTTTCGGGAATTTGATAAATATGTAAAAATGTAAATAAGTGTCCGTGCTTTAGTGTAACATGTGATTTTGAATTCAGTTAGTATCCAGATGATGTAGCGAGTAGTGAAAATAAAATAGTGTTAGTCTGTCCATCTTTATATGACAAGTGCAATTTCGGCAATAGTCGTTTTTGCAGTGGACCGTATATCACATACCACGGTAACTGCAAAAACGACTAATTGCAGATCCAGTTACCGTGGTAACAGATACCATGGTATCAGCAAAAACACAACTATTGAGATGAGCTCAGTGCTTGGATTACCGATTCTACGGATACAACTTCGAATTTCTGTTCCAGTTGCGAAATTCAGGAGCTGTGAGGTAAAGCCTTAGATGAATAGAATACCACTTTGTGTGAGCTTACAATAAAATTTAATTAACTTAACCGTGGAAAAGGGAAAACCGGATATTTGTCTGCATACTCCTATTTCCTACCAGGCTCATCATCACTGTAGAACTCCCCGCGGTCATACTGTGGGGTAGGGTCGTCATAGATTTTCGTCTCCGCAGCTTGCTGAGCGTTGTTCTGGGCTAGGGTCTTGTAAACAGTCATTGCCTAAAAAACAATAATGGTTTCACTTCGTCAACATTTCAGCCAAGTCCAAGCTTCTTAAAGGAACAGAAAACTTTACTACGCAACTTTCGGCCATCGAACTGCCCGAGGGGCTTAGATAAATATACAGGGACTTATTGTGGACAGGCCCCCTCTTCTTTGTTATCTCGAACCCCCTACTTAGTGTTCTCAAAGCTAGCTGGCCTTGCCCCTTATGCACTTATGTAGCCTACTGTAAAAGTTCGCCTTTTTACCTGTAGACTAAAGACAAACGACAAACCGGCCAGGCGGCGTACGTTCGATTCCTAGTCGCGGCACACAAACCTTTTGCTCAAAAGTCGAATTCTCGGAAACTGCCCGGAAACTGCAATGGTCGTAACGAGAATTTTTCTTACTCTCAATATCGACTCAGGGTATACATTCTTGATATGTCAGCTAGCTCCCCGAGTCAAGTCTGAGTCAAGTTTTCTGTTCCTTTAAATTACACCCTTTTTTTTCGTGACTATTATTTGTAATTTGACTTTCATTTGTAGTTTGTTGTTCTATTTGTTGGTAGATATCCGTTTGAATGTGAGGGATCGGCGAGATCTGGGCTGTAAGCATAACCTCTTCCGTCTTTACCTTTTTATCTGTCTTGTCATTTTGCGGAATAAAAGCCTTTATTGTTATCTTTACTAGGCCAATTTATTATTTGCGAATTTTTGTTCGTTTTTTTCTCCTTTGAATTGCTCTTCCGTGCCGAAATGGAGAATCCCGAGGAAATTTACACTTATAAGGTCTTTGTTATTTTGCTCTATGCCTCCGTTGTGACAGTAAAAGGGAAAGGAAAACGGTATTCGTCTTCAAAGACGTCCAAGAAAGGGTTGGAGAACCGTTTCCCAATAACTTACAGTTTCAAACTGGTTATCAAGCGCTGATCGTGTCTCAGAGACGAACAACGTACAGCTCAAAATGTTAAATTCTATGTTTTCCTTTATCCGAAAGTGTCTTGAAATATCTCTCTTCTTTGGGTAGGCTGCAATCTCTCTACTGCAAGGGAGGAAAATGAAGACAGCGAAAATAGTTATTGAAGAACCAGGATAATTCAGAAAAAAACGTTTTTTTGTGTGTTTGGACTGTAAGGGAACTTACAGGAAGTCACAAATACACAATGATTGCAAAAACCTTCTTTTTAAAATTCTTGAGACACATTCGACAATGATCAAGAAAATATCCCTTTTTGTAGGCTGCAATCTCTTCGCTGCAAGGGAGGAAAAATGAAGATAGCAGGAACGTTATTAAAAAGCAGGATAATTAAAAAAAGAGAAATGTTTGTGTTCAGACTGTAGCCACGTCATTTGCACAAACCCTCTTTTCAAAATTTTCGAGACACACTCGGGAGAAATCCTTGAATACGATCCAATTCTCTGCAAAAGTTGATGTCAAAATAGTAGATCTTTTGGCTGTTTCGGTTCTCACGCAAGTGTATTACTTGTTTGGTCCACAGCTCTTTTTAACGGTATTGATGTCAGGCGCTTGTATACTTACTTGCGCAACCATTGAAGACACATCTGCGGAGTTTGACGGTAGGAGGACCGTGTTCGTCGACTTGGCTAAGTGTTTGAAAGCATCAACATATAATTCGGCTACGTTCAGCGACGCAGCGTTTTGGCCATCCTGAAATACTCTTGATTAGTACGAAAGATAAAGATTCAACTGCCACTTTTACCAACGGTACTATACTTGGTTTATGTTAACGGAAGCCCGAGTCGGGGTTGTCACGCCAGAGAAAAATAAATCACCGGTTCTTAACACGAAATGGAAAATAAAAAGATTTTTTGATTTTTTTGAAAATGTTTTGATTTTTTTGGAAATTTTTTGGCAATTTTAGGTGAAAATCACCATAACTGAGCAATCTGGTGATCCAAACAGAGAGATGGCAACATTTGGGGATAAAGCAACACATACGGAAATCCTGCCCAGGTTAATACTGACAACGTCTTTAAAACGGGCTCACAGTCGCTCTGAATGCTGTCTGCGATCTCATGCGGCCTTCGGAACGGTTGCAGGACCCCTCGCACTATTTACTTCACTGTTTGTGTTCAAATCTTCTAAAACTGTTGAATACTTTAAAAACAGGCTCTGCTTTTAACAAATCATCCACGGCTTTGGCTATTCTGAGCTTTCCCCCAGGCCCGTTGAATTAAACCAAAACCACAGAAAAAATTAAAGAAACGATTTGTCTGACGAATAAACTTCTACCATACAATCGTCGGGAGCACGACACACATCGAAAATAGCAAAACACACGTGCAAAAATCAGATTGGTGTCGTTAGAATGTACAGTATGCACCTCTGGAATTCCTAGCACTACCTACGTTGCGCGGTAAGTAGTTGACTTATTAATACTAAAGTTTTCCCACACTACTGAAAGCATAGCGTGATTTTCTTTTTTTCTTCCTTGAATGCATTATTTCAGCGCAAGTGCGTAACAGAAATGTCTCACACTGGCATACGTAGCCTGTAAATCCTACGAGCTTTCGTTTTTTAGAAAGCTCTACTACCTTTCCCGTTTTTTCAGCTGCTACAGATTATAGATGGCTCTACATTACCTGTCGCGACAAAGCTTCAGCAAGAAGAACGAGCGACCTCGCGCGGGCTTCAGCGTTGACTATCGTGCCTTTGGCCTCACCCTCGGCTCGGTTGATCTTCTCCAACTTTTCAGCCTCTGAAACAAGCAAAAAATTATTTGAGATTGATTTGCAAGGATCATCACTGCACCGTCAGAAATTAAATATTCCTTGAGCCCAAGCTGACTTAGAGTCATATATTCAAATAATATACAAAAACTGATTTGTCAGCTGTGATGCTTATGAAGCGATATTTCGGCCCTTCTTGGCAAGGGTCCTCTTTAGGCTGTTATTCTTCTGGGCCAACACTGGGGAAGGAACACCCTGCAATAAATAACTGAAAATTCTAAGAACTATAAATATCTTATTCGGGAAAATTACTTTCAAAGACCACTGTAAGGAAAATACTAGATTTAATTTAAAAAAATGGCTGCTATTTTTACTGCACGGTTGGGGCGAAGACAGGACCAATTTTGCATCAGAAGATTGATTGTCAGAAGTTGCATCACAAATAACATAACGATGCGCAATTTCAAAAGATAACACTTCACTTGGGATGTTATCTGTTGGGGATTTTGCAAACGTTATGCACAACAAGCATTGTTAGGAAGAGCCGAAAAAGCGCCGAAAACGCATTGCTGAAACAGCAGATGTTTTTCCTGCAGTGTTTCGACTCTTCTTGTATAAATAACGTTTCAATGCGTAAAGTTTGAAAAACATAAGAGCTAACATCCTAAGTGTTACCTCTTGAAAACTGCGCATCCTTGTGTTACCTGCAATGAAACTTCTTTCCAACATCTATTGGAACATCTTTACTTCTAATTTGCGTTCCAGATAAGCACTCTTAGCGGATTAAAGTTTAACTGAAAAGCTGACTTATTTTTGTGTCATTTCATTAAATACACTGAATTATTTGGATTCTGCAAAGGGATTTTTTCATTTTCCTCTATCTGCTCTAGTTAAGACGTTCAGAATATCTGCGGCCGTCCCCACAGCGTAAATTCTACTATGACGCGGGAAATTTTAATCTCAACACAAACGCGGCTTTTCAGTAGGCAGTGGTGAGATTGGTGAAGATTGCTTAGTGCCTGAACAAAAAAAAAATCACAAATCTTTCTCGTAAGGCATATAACAAAACTGCAAGCGCATAGAGTACCACAAATCACAAGGAAATTCCACTATTTGTAAATCGATTATTCGTGAATAGCGGAATAACAAAGTAACGCATTTTCAGCGGGTCTTCAAGCCAGCTTAAGTGAATAAGTGATGGGTAACTAGATTGTCCTATCCCAGCCCTTTTCGGTTAAACTTTAACTACGAATGAAAACGCTACCGCGAATTGACGCCGGAAGCTCTCTACCAACGCTAGATTTTCTGTTTTTGATGTTACGGTTGTTGTCATTCATTATCGATTATTACTACGAGCTTGCCATAGTTTCTTTAGTTAAGATTCTTAACGACATCATCCTTGCTGAAGTTTACGAAATCTTGGGTTTTCAATCTTGCTTCGGTGACGAGTTTTACGCGTCAATTTCAATCAAATTTATTTTCCAAATAGCTCCAAATAAAGCTAGAAGAGGAATAAAAAAAAGAAATTCTATCTCAAAAAATTTGGAGCAAAGATAATGCGTTGTCCCCAGATGGCCCTTCTATTCCCCCCTCCCCTCCCGTCGTCCGTGCGTCGGTCCGAGTCGAGGTCAGAGTGGAACACTGGCAATCAATTTTCTCCCTAGCCTGCTAATTCTTCTGCCCCCAAATTTCGGAGTAGCATTCCCAGTTGTGCTTTAATCCGCTAACAGCGCCGAACTGGAACGATTCCGGTGGTAAGCGACGTTCTTCAACCGTTGCATTACGTCGCAGACGCCATTGAAGACTCTCACCGGCGTTTCTTCTTCGACAATAAAAGACTTTCCAGCAACTGTTCCCGACTAACCGTCTGAGCTTTCGTCTCAGCAGGGACCCATAAATTTCCTTTACAGGGGGCTTGTCATTTCCTATGCTATGTATATATTGCTATGTTGACCGATCCAATCTTGTTTCCAAAAATCCCCACTTGACTCAAATCTGCATTCTTGTTTGACTCATTGGACGTGCGTGCAAAAGAGACTCCTCCCTCAAAGCGCCAGCAGCCAATCCCAAATTTTGTCTATCTGGTCTTGAACGTGACTGGACCGTGGGTATTTCTCGAACTATCTTCCGTGCGGTCAAGATAGCATCAGAAACCTCTTATTGACAAGCCCCCTGTAAAGGAAATTTATGGGTCCCTGGTCTCAGTGAGATCTCAGGCGAGTTTGCATCTTATTTTTAACGTTATTTATGCAGATCAGGTCTGAAGTTGAGCACTAGTCCTATTCTTTTTGTTTTGCTGATGATTTTTCTTTTTTTGTACTGTCTGTTGTTTAGTCTTTTAAATAAACAAATAGTCTTATAAATAAACAAATATAATTATAGGCTACAGAAATTTAGATCACTGTTGGAGACAACCAAGTTCCGTGAGCATGGAACAGAAGAAGGAATGTACGGTATTGGACAAAAAATGTACGCCTATTATACCCAACGTCGATCTTCGAGGTAAGGTGGTTTTGGAACCTAGGATTTTCCTGGGTGCCGACCTTCGATCCGTCATCGAACAAAATCTCAGATTCGTTAACGTCCAAAGCCGAGAATACGGCATGATTGATCAATCAATCAAATTTACTTCCGAATAGCTTATACTAAAAAAGGTGAACAAAATATTTACGAAATACAGAAAAACGACAACAAATTAACTAATACACTTACAAGATATGACCTGAAATAAATATTGGAATGAAACTATGTAAAAATTGGGATGAAGAATTGGCAGAATACGGAAAAAACTGATTGCCAGTGTTCTTCTCGGACCGACACGCGACTGCGACTGATATTCTTTGGTCCAGAATTTGATGTACGCATGTGTGCATATATGACCTGACTGTCACTGCCCTGACTGTCACTGCCCTGACTGTCACTGCCCTTAATCCCCGCTCACGTTTTCCCGGATTCCGGCCCAAAACGCAAAGTTTCAGAAGCAACTGACGTGATGCACGTTTTTCTTCGTCAAAAATCTGGAAATGTATGTGAAAAGGAAGCGGTAATATACAGGTTAAGACAGAACGTTCCGCATAATTTTCTCAGAAAGTCTCTGAGACCAACTGAGTAGAGGAAAGCAAACATAAGAGGTCTACCTGAGGCTAAAATCCTGGACTGTTTCTGGCCCTCAGCAATGTTGATGTCCGACGTCCGAATACCTTCCGACTCAAGAATGGCAGCTCGCTTCTTTCTCTCACTCTCAACCTGAGAGTGCATGGCTTCCTGAATTCGCTTCGGGATCTGAATGTCACCTGAAAATGAGTGCGTTAGTATGGGAATAGCATATGACCATACAACATTTCACACTTAGTGTTGGGCGATATTCGATATCGATAACGATATATCGGACAAAATATCGATATCGAATATTGAAACTGAAATATCGAAAACGATATTCGCACATTGCCGTTTAAGTTGTTTTATTGTTAGTTTTTTTGTTTTGGATAGTTAGCAGTTATTCTGGTTGATTTTATTTTTTTTTTTTTTTTGGGGGGGGGGGGGGGTTGGGCGTCCCAGACCGGGTAAGTCAAGCTCCTTTCTTTCTTTCTTTCATTCCTTTTTTCTTTATTTTTGTCGAAGTTTTTGTTGTTGTTGATGTTTTGAGGGCAATTAGTCCCTTACAGGTTCGCCTCTGGGCATTAAAGATTCTAGTTTTTTTTATAATGAACCCTTCATTCATTCATTCATTATATATCCGAATATATTTTTGGTTATTTTTTTTTTATATTTTCGAATCTTTTAACGAAAAATGACACAAAATGTTATTTGACGATAATTTTCTTTCCCAAATTTGTAGCGAAGCAAGACGTATATGAGAGCGAATCATGGTATCGATATCGATATACCGAATATCGAAAGTTCAAATATCGATATATTGAAAAATTCAAATGTCGCCCAACACTATTTCACACTGAATCATAAAATCTTACAGAACCTCTCGCACCTGTCTCGCACTATTCGCTGTTTATGTTCGGGAATTTTTGCTTTTCTGCTTTTACCAACTTTTGGGATCCCAAAAACAGAGAGAAATTTAAATAACTGGATTCCTGATGAATAAACCGTCGGCAGCACGATACGCATCCACGGCAGCACAACACGGAAAGTCTAAAACTCAGTGTGGTGTCGTTAGGGGTTTTGAAATGTACCGTATGAAGTTCGGGTTTCCGAGCGATTAGGGGAATAAGATTGCTAGTATTTTAGGTAAGAGAGACGGGTCTTTTAAATGACCCCTCATGTTTATTCTGCCTTCTTTATTATCCCTAGCTCCCTTATGGGATGTCCGCTTTTCGCCGTTCTTTTGTTTTGTGCTAGCGGCATTTTAGCGCTTTGTCTCGCCCGTCACGCAACGCAAACTTCGCCGAAATAATAACGGGAACGAAAGAAACGTAACAGATAACATCCCAAAGTGTTATCTGTTGAAACCGGGCATCCTTCTGTTGTCGTTATGTTACTTCTGACAGTGTACTATTTTTACCAATTGAAGGTGTTGCTGGAGATCTAGGCACGAAATAGTGTAAACTTAATTGTTCATAACACTTTATTTCTAATTGAAAAGGTGTTATTCTTTAAAGTGTTATGCGCGATCTCTTATGAAACTTCTGAGAGTGTAATAGCCTTTTTTGTTGTTATATTTATCTACTTATAAAGCGTAGGTACTAGTAGAAGGCTAGAACATATCCATTACGTATTAATACGATAATCTGGTAAGGGACGGTGGCTTATTAAAAGTCTCTACTCACGGATTTCATAACGAAGACAGGTGATTCCCCAAGCTTCCGAGGCTTTGTTTATCGATTCTACGATAGACACGTTCAAGGACTCTCTTTCCCGGAATACGGAATCCAATGCGATTTTTCCTAGTTCCGACCTACAAGAGAAAGAAAATGAAGCTAAAAGGACTAGTACAGGCAAGTACGCCAAGTGACCATCCAACCAGATAACCAACCATAGGTAGACCATAAGTGATCCATCATGGACCTTATCCTTGACGTGCGAATTAAGGTAGGTGAAGGATCATCAAATAGAGAGAGTGGCCACCTATCTACGGGCCTCACTCCGTTCAGAGGTCTGCGACCAAGGACCAAAATAACACTGAATTACGATCAAGCTTTCAAAAATCGTTTCGATGCAAATTATATATGTGAAGTGCACAGTAGTGGTGACCATCTCTATCTGCCTGGGGCCTCCACACGGTTTAACCCGGCATTACATCGAAGGATACGCCAGCTGGTTTTATTCGAGCGACATTTCGGACCTTCTTGGCCTGATCACAGGTTCACTTTTCTAGCTTTGAGCCTGAAGAGGACCCTTGCAAAGAAGGACCGATATATCGCTCGAATAAAATTAGCTGACGTTTCCATTTACCACAGACAGCAACGATTCGCAGTTAGCTTGGGCTGAAGGAATATTTATAGGTTCCGCAGCAAGCATCAGGCCACACTAGAGGCGGCAGTGCAGCACTAAGCCCTGAAGAGGCTCCTAGGCAGTCGAAGTTTCAGGATGGACTCGCTGAAGTTCTTCAATGTTACCAAACCAACGATTTTCAAGTATTCTAAAAGGGTCTGGGGAGTACACTTTAAAAGTTTATCGGAGTAAAGTAACTGCAGTATTTGCTACTGGTATTAATTTTATGTCTACTGGGATAAGAACAATACGAATTAGAGATAAGATTATCTCAGTAAAGACAAGGTTAATCCCATTAGCAATACTGCAAGATTTTTTTTTTTACAGTGTAGGCACTCGCCCGGAGCCTCGTTTTTGTTGCAATAGCGCTGCCGCATCGCTGCTGCAGCACGTCCTTGTTTTTTCACAAAGTGCGTTTGTGTGTCCACTGTTTCTTCGGCAGCTGCAGCATCTTCCAGGGAAGCACGGACTTGGTCGGTGAGCAAGTCCGCGATTCTCGAGAAGCGCTGCAGTCTTCTTCGGAAGCACTGCAGTGCAAAAACGGATGTAGAAAAATCAGTCCGGAAGCGGGAGAGAAGTGGACCTGCAGCGTGCAAAAAAACGAGGCTCGGGTTTTCGCGACAAAGTACCTCACAGAAAACTTCGTTTCGGAAGGTCTTGTACGCGCGCTCTAGTTGGATGACACCGAACTAATTAGTCCAGAGGCAAGCCACGCAGGACCACCACAACTATCACAAAAGAGACGTGGGGAGAAGAATTATATTTTAATTTGGGATTTGGGGGGCAGGATTGAAAAGGATGATGAACCTTAGGGCAGATACCCTTCCGGCGAGGGTCCGAAGAATGTATATTGGTAAAGATAGGCAAGCTCCTGGTCCTGACTTTTGACCAATAGTGGCGTTTTTGATTGCCGATTAGTTCGGCGATAGCGTAGCTGTTTGACTTTTTGGGGTTTTTGACGTTCGCCGGAAGCCGATAGCCGTAGCTGTTTCTTCTAATTTCTGTTTTTGTGCTCAACGGATAACGTCTATCGCCTAAATTCCTTCGCCTACCGGGGAAATTTCATCGGCAATCAAAAACGCCACTAATGTGTGGTATTGAAGGGGAAGATGCGGTACATTTAGGTGAGGTTTTAGGCCTAATTACTGAGCCACGTTAAAAGCAAGATTAGTACTGGGAGTAGTTAAACTTTGCCAGAAAAAAAGACGATTTAAGAAAAATTGGCTTGCTCTGTTAAAGATGTTATCTTCTAGTAGATAACGGTAAACAAAGATTGCAATATACCAGTCTCTAATTTGACGGACATTTAAGATAAAAAAAAAAGACGAGGCAGAAAGAAAACTGTCCCTTTTTTTAATTTGAGAAAGGAAGTGTTCTTCACATCCTTTGTTCCTGTGTTTCTACGATTTTTGTCGAATGATCTAAGACTTACTGATTGATTGGGCGGGTATTGTGTAGTCAGTGCAGGGATGCAACGCGAAAAGGGAAACACGGATGTTCTACTACACAGCAAATTCTAAGTTATAGCAGATCGGAAAAAAAACGCCTACCTCATGGTCGTTTGTGCTAGTTGGGTAATAGCAAACTCCGCATCCTCCACTCCGTAAGATGCCTTGTAAGGGTTGAACACGCGTAGATACAGAACGCCGTCTAACGTTAATGTAACGTTGTCTGGAAAGGCAAGGACAATCTTCAGACAATTGTTGAACAACAGAATTTGCCTCGAGAGCCCACTGAATTAGAAGCAAGTGACCAAAGCACTTTCGATGGCATATGTCAATCATACACAAATCCTCAATTTGTTGGCACAGTGCTCAAATTTTCTAGGCCAAACCTCTATACCATGCCCTGAAGTAAGGGCACAGTACCCTCATGATAATGGGTTGAACTGAAAATCTGAAATGAAAATCTATTTCTGAAACAGATTCTAATGGGGGTACTGTGCCCTTGCTCCAAAGCGTGCTTTAACGTTGGAGCACTGTGCCCAAACACTGAAGATTTACATATAATTTGTAATTTTTTTCGATTTCTACCCGTGGGCCTAGTGCTATTAGGGCTAAATAAAAACTGATTTATTGATATGACCGGCATATATGCACTGTAGATAAATATTCCTTGAACCTAAGCTGAATTTGAAACATGTATTCAAATAATGCATAAAACGGATGCGTCAGCTACGATGCTTATGGCAGCGATATTTCGACCCTTCTTGGCAAGGGTCCTCGTCAGGATGTCAATCTTCAGGGTCAACGTTGGGGAAGAACAAACCTGTAATCAAACCTGTAATGATTCGTTTTCTTCCCCAACGTTGACCCTGAAGATTGGCAGCCTGACGAGGACCCTTGCTAAGAAGGGCCGAAATATCGCTGCCATAAGCATCGTAGCTGACGCATCCGTTTTATGCATTATTTGAATATATATATGCACTGTGCAGTAGGAAAGAGGAAATAAAAAAAAGGCATGAATTACTGTAGACACAACTGTCACAACGTTGACGAGTAAAGTATGGATGAAATGGAATCCGACTCAAAAAACGCCTCTTAGGGTCTAAATAAAATTGATTGATTGATATGACTGGCATATGTGTACTGTGCCGTAGGAAAGAGGAAATAAAACAAGAGCTGTAAGCTCATATGGCACTTGCAAGGGTTGAGATGTAGTGTTTGATCAAAGGTACTTTTAAGGTTACCTTTGCGGTTCAGATGCGCACTTTAAGGGAGCTAGAGAAAAAGTATTTTGTTTTAGAACTTGGCTGTAATGATACGCAATTTATAGGCGCTAGAAATGCATCTGTAAGAAAAACTATTGAGACAAAACGATCACAGGGCCTTATGGATCATTGATATATACCGTTTGGTAAAAAAAAAAAATTTCACTTTACGGTTAAAATGTGCACTTTAAGGGTGATAAAATTTTAAGCAAAACCCTTGTGGCACAAATGATCATGGGTTGAGATGTAGCTAATCGTTTGATAAAAAAAAAGTAGTTTTCGACCTTGCGGTTCAGATGTGCACTTTAAGGGAGCTAGAACTTCATTTGTAAGCAAAACCCTTGAGGCAAAAATGACAATGGGCTCATGGAGATCATAAAAATGTATAATTTGCTTAAAAGTATTTTTCTAAATTTACGGTCAAGATTGGTACTTTAAGGAATGTCGGATTTGAAAAGTGGCGATTTCTGAGCCAATCTTGTCGAATCTCTAAAATTCCAGCCTAGTTCCATCGTCCTAGCACATCGGGAAGTACCTTAAATCGCGATCACCGGAATTCCGGACCCCCCCCCCCCAAACTCCCCCACAGTCGCCGGAGCCAATCCGGTTCTGTAAGTGATTTATCCAGAGCATCTCTCTATTATTCCCATAAAAGTTCCATCCCGATCTCCCCAATCCGAGCCGGTCACGTATTCCCCCCCCCCAATCCCCCCCATTGTTGTCGAATCCGGTCCAGACATGACAAAGATCACCAGAGACATGTCCTCTGATCAATTATCAAATTTCACTCAAATCCGATCAACCGTTCCAAAGTTACACATGACTCAATATTCCGGATTCCCCCTCCCGCTACTCCCCCCACGACTATCGGATCATGTAAATTTTTATTTATAAGTCAGTTTGATCGGGTCCCTGACTCGCCTCCCAAGTTTCATCGTGAAAATCCCCAAAACCGCCATTACCGGAATTCCGGGAAACCCCCCTCCACCCCCCCCTCTATTATCCGGACCCAGTCCAAATGTGTAAACGATTTATCTGGAGCAGATGATTGTTCTTCCCAGCAAGTTTCACTCCGATCCCTCCATTCTAACCGTTTCTCGAGATTTCCGGTCTCCCCCCCCCAAACTCCCCCATAGCTGTCGAATCCGGTCCGGACTTCAAATGGGACATCAGAGGTATGCAATTTATTCAGTTATTAAGTTTCATTCCGATCCGATCACCCGTTCGAAAGTTACACATTACTCCAGTTTTCCGGATTCCCCAGCCCTCCACTCCCCCCCAGGTGGTCGGATTGGGAAACTGATTATTTCCAGGTTAATCCGGTCGGGTCCCTGATGCTCCTGCCAAGTTTCATCGTCCTAGCACATATGGAAGTACCCCAACTCGAAAAAGTGTGACAAAAACTACTTAATTCTCAGAATTCCCCGGCCCACCACTCCCCCCCAGATGGTCGGATCGGGAAACTGATTATTTGAAGGTTAGTTTGGTCGGGTCCCTGATTTTCCTGCCAAGTTTCATCGTCCTAACACATCTGGAAGTACCCTAACTCGAACATGTGGGACAAAATAATTCGGACCGACCGACCGACCGACCGACCGACGGACGGAATTGCGATCGGTATATGGCACTTGAGCCAGAGGCTGCAAGTGCCATAAAAAGACATGAATTACTGTAGAAGCAATTATCATAAGGTTGACGGGTAAAGTATGTGTGAAATGGAATCCGATTCCAAAAACGCTACTAGATGAGAGTAAAAGCAACGAAAGTATAAATAGTTTGCCGCGATACGAATGATAACTTAGCTCCTATGCTCCTTCATCACGCTATCGTTCAATGACCTTCTATGCAAATAGAAAAACAACATTACAACGATCTAAACTGAGTTGTAACGAAGTCCCAGGAATAACGGACCCAAATCCGTACTGCTAGCAAGTGCAATTTAAGGTGATTGGTCATCGATAGCTGAGTAGTTAAAGTTTAACCGAAAAGGGCTAGGATAGGACAATCTAGTTAGCCATCACTTTTTCATTTAAATTGGCTTGAAGACCCGCTGAAAATGAGTCACTTCGAGCGTGTTCCACCCCTCTACCAATAGTAACTATTAGTTACTATTTCCGTTCCAGCCTCACGAAAAGTTACTACGCTGACCGTTCCAACCTTCTCAAAATAGTAACTAATAGTAACTATTTGCTTACCACGCTCGGGAGCGTAGTTAGCGTAGTAACTACGCATCTCTGTAACGTGATTGGTCAGATCACCCCGCGGCCTGATATGTGACCGAACAAATTCAAAAAGCGTTCCAGCCTAGCGCAGTAACTACGGTAACTAGCGTAGTAACTATGGTAAGTAGGGTGGAACACGCTCTTCGTTGTTCCGCTATTCACGAATAACTGATTTTCAAATAGTGGAATTTCCGTGGGATCTGTGGTGCCTCTATGCGCATGTGTTTTTGCTGTATGCCTTACGAGCAAGATTTATCTTTTTTGTTCAGGCACTAAGCAGTCTTCACCAATCTCACCACTGCCCACTGAAAGGCCGCATTTGTGTTGAGATTAAAATTTCCCGCGACATAGTAGAATTTACGCTGTGGGGACGGCTGGAGATATTCTGAGCCTCATAACTAGAGCAGATAGTGGAAAATCAAAAAATCCCTTTGCAGAATCCAAATAATTCAGTGTATCCAATTAAATGACACACAAATGATTTGGCTTTTCAGTTTAAACTTTTCAGTTAAACAAGGTGTCCAAGACGGCTGTGACGAGTTCAAACCCTCGCCGAGGCGTTCAAAAACTGACGAAACCAGTGGTTTGGTTCTGTACACAGAGGTCGGCCTATGTTGTACGCCAGTCAGTTAAAAAAAAAAGAAATATTAAAAACAGCCTAGACTTTTCTTAAAACAGTGGGTATTTTCTTAAAAACAGTCGATTTTTCTGGAAGTGAAAATGACCGGTCAGTCGGTAAATACCTTGCCCCCCCCCAAGCATGTCGGCTAGTAACGCCTCTGTGTTTAATACTAGCCACAGACGACCCACCTGTAAAACGGGTACCTAGGGAACGGAAGCGTCAGTTGGTTTGCCCCAACACGCATCGCACTCCCGGATTAAGGTCGGGCTTCACTATCCAGATTTTTCACCCGGATTCTGGGTTCGTTTTCTTCGATACCGGTATGGGTAGTGAAGACAGGTCTGAAACGGTCTGAAAGTACCCCGGACGCGTCCGGGAATCTGGTAGAAAAATCTACCAGATTCCCGGATTCTGGTTGAAAAGAAGCGGAATTTGAAAGTAGTTTTCATTTGACTTGGAGAAATTTTTGTGCTGAGGTGGTAAAATCTAAGAAAATGACAAGTGCTGAAAAATGCCCAAAAGTGGACTGTTGAAGAGACATTTGATTTGATTTCTGTTTGAGACCGTCTTCACATAATCCGGACCCCAGATTATGGGGCGTCTGGGTAGTGAAGCCCGACCTTTAGGGCAGTAGTTCACCTTCCAGGCAGGCTATGCATAGAGTTGCGAAACAATCATGACAATGAACGAAATGAATGAAGAATTCACGCTCCGCCCTAAAGCGTAAGTGCAGTAAAACACTCAAAAAATTTACGGGAAGGTCAACCAACATGACGCTTCCCGTTCTCTAGGTACCCGTTCACAAATGAGGACTAAGCTAATGGGGTGGGGTCATGGAGAACAGGCAGACGGTCAATCGGAGGAGACAAATATAAGGATATATTCTTCCTTCTCAGTACTGCATAGGAATTGTACAGCTGCGTTCTATTTGACCTTGTCTTGGTCCTGTCTCAGTCCTTCCAGCCAAATACCGTTTTATTTGTCCGGCGTGTCGCCTTAATGTCGTTTTATTTGCACTGTCAGCTAAAGGTCGGGCTTCACTACCCAGACGCCCAGAATCTGGGGTTCGGATTGTGTGAAGACGGTCCCAAACAGAAATCCAATCAAATGTCTCTTCAACAGTCCACTTTAGGGCATTTTTCAGCACTTCTGTCATTTTCTTAGATTTTACCACCTCAGCACAACAAATTCTCCCAGTCAAATGAAAACTACTTTCAAATTCCCGCTTCTTTTCACCAAGAATCCGGGAATCTGGTAGATTTTTCTACCAGATTCCCGGACGCGTCCGGGGTGCTTTAAGACCGTTTCAGACCTGTCTTCACTACCCATACCGATATCGAAGAAAACGGGAACCCAGAATCCGGGCGAAAAATCTGGGTAGTGAAGCCCGACCTTAACAATTGTCATCGCAATGTGAGACAAGACGCGATGAATGATGACCTGGGAGCAAGTCTCGGCCCTGTCTCAGGTAGAGTTTTCGACTGCGTTTTATTTGTGTTACTTGCCCGAAGACTCATTCACCTGACAAGGCTAAATAAAACGGTTTTCAACCACAACAAGGCAGTAACAAGGAGATGAGACCGAGACAAGGGGAACTCAAATCGAACGCGGCTTAGGTATGGTCCATGGTAAACTCGGTCACTCTTCTTTTATTTGCTGGTACTAAAATCTATTATTAATTATTATATTTGACCTGCTAAATCGCTTTCAGCTATGGTGCTTTTTTCCGTATTCTGTTATTTTCCTTTTTCCGAAAGGCTGAAATATAGGGCTTAACTGAAGAAGCTGAAATACCTGAAGTAATGGCTGCCTGCTGTGGAATATCAATGGCTATTTCTTTCAGGGACTGGACATACTTGACAGTGTCTAGAACTGGAATTAGGAAGTTCAGACCTGGTTCCAAAACCCTGCTGAATTTCCCCATTCGCTCGACCACCCATGCCTGAAAAAGGATAAATTATTTATGTTCATTAAAAGCTTTCCCTATATTACTGCTTTACTCAAAGTCCCTAATAGTTCCATTCATTCTCATTTCCAAAACTTCAAACTTCAACCAAAACATTTTAATCAACCAAAACGGCACTACGTTTTATTTTATATTCTTTTCTACAATTACATGAACGAATAGGGGAGTAAGTGGATGGTGCGGAAGAAGGCGGGAATCTGTTAATCATCACAGCTTTCTGTGCAGTAACAGTAACTCCACTAAACTGTGTAAGTCATCATTTCAGTTCAACAGAAAGAGATTTGGCAAATACAAGAGAGTTTATATCAAAAGACATTGATTTATCCTTCAACTATTTATAATAACGAACGGAAACATCTACATTGAATGGAAGGCTTTTATTCCACCAAAATGACGAGACAAGAGAAGAAACAAGACCAAAGGTGTCGATGGGATCCCAAAATCTACTATATGATGTTGATAGATCAATACTCTTTACTTGTAATATTTAGAAACAGATCAAAGTTTAAAGTTTCAAGCCCCTCAAGAAGCCCTTCTAGCAACCGATTCTTACTTACAAGTCCATCTCCCCGTGATAGACATGGTACCGTATCGTTCTTATCATGAGGTACACTGGCAAAAAATAAAAGGTATATCAACTAGCAAAAGTTGGCAACCCCTCACCACCAAAGATTCTAGCAACCGATTCTTACTTACGACTCCATGTCCTCGTGATAGACGTTTACCAAATTGTTCGCACAGAAAACAAACTGTAGGTACACCAAGTAGACAAAACTGCTAATCCCTCATTGCCGAAGATGATTATGGTCTAACAGCCTATTATCAGACCATGCGACCATTAGAAGTCCCCTACTTGTCTCACAATTGAGATCGGCCTATTTTTGGTTTTAGTGTGTACCCTAAGTTGTCAACCCCTATAAATTTTCCAACTGTTATATAGCCCGTAACCACTTACTCTTTTCCATTATACCAACCACTTCGACCTTGACCGCACTAGCTCTCTCTCTCTTACGTCAGCTCTGCGCAGAGCTATACTGATCCCGCGCAGAGCTATAGGCTACTAATTTTAGAAAAGGGGTAGTGGGGGTCGACAAATTTTGTATCCGGTTTTCGCCGGATTCCGGGTGAACTACTTGTCCGATGAGAAAATAACTTTCATATTCGGTTTCAGCATGATTGTCTCCGTACCCCTAAATTGACTATCTCAATAGATTTCAAAAATATTTTTTTTTGCCCCTTAATTTGAAACCCCTCCCCCATCCTCAAATATAGGGCTACAGAGCCCATCTTCGAACTTGACTTGTACTTTGACCCAAAGGATCCTCCCACCAAGTTTCATCAAAATATCTCAATCCCTTCGAGAGTTATGGTGCGTACAGACGGACAGACGGACGGACAACTTTTGCGATGTCATAGGTATCCCTCCACTTACGTTTTGGGATCCCAAAAAGTAGGCTACAAAGGTTGTTCATCTACAATACAAATACCGAAATTTCCTGATCTTGGGATACATAATCCGTAACATTCAAAGTAAGACAACAAAGTACATATACAAAACAAAAATACAAACAATAACGGCGAAATAAAATTTGAAATAAAATAACTTAAGAAGCCCAAAAACTCGGCTCAAATGGTGGCCAAGATGATAATAACTGGCATTTAATTTATCTTGCTTCTTACAAATTTGGGACTAGATTTTACAAAGTGAAGTGGACAAGTTTCAATCTGTCTAATCCCCATTGGTTCTTCCATGCTTCCCAGATAAGGTGCAATAATTCAATTATAACAATCTGTTTCTGGTTTGAGCAGTTTCTGCTTGGTACGACAAACAGTTCCTCAGGATTCAGCAGACTCCATAAACCTTAGCAAATTCTTTCTCTTTTTTCTCTCTCCAAGATTGTCATATAGCGTAAATATAAAATAAATAAACCATTTACCTCTTGCTGTGGAACAAAGAGAATGACTGTGTTCAGTGGCGTAGAGCGGTACACTGCTTGAGACACATGAATATTTCTTACAGCTTGCTGAACTAAGAAAGTGCCACTTCTAGGCTGAAAAACCTGTAGAATCGCTGGCAGTTTTTGCTGAAATACAAAATAGCTTTTTGTTGATGTTAAAGAACAAAGCATTCGATGATCAAGATAGTTTTTCTCCGAACAGCTTCCAAGGCCATCAAGGGCTGGCGAAGTCCTATTGAAAGAGAGCCAAGCTTGATCAGTTGAACCAAGATCTCGGATGAAAACGTAAGTATCCTATTTGTTTAGAATTAGGCCTACTCTAGCCTTCAGCTTCACTTGAGAGGCTAAAGTATAAGTATGTTAAGTTGGGCCCTTAAAGTTTAACTGAAAAGCCAACTCATTTGTGTGTCGTTTACTTGGATACACTGAATTATTTGGATTATGCAAAGGGATTTTTTGATTTTCCACTATCTGCTCTAGTTATGAGGCACAGAATATCTCCAGCCGTCCCCGCAGCGTAAATTATACTATGACGCGGGAAATTTTAATCTCAACACAAATGCGGCTTTTCAGTGGGTAGTGGTGAGATCGGTGAAGATTGCTTAGTGCCTGAACAAAAAAAGTTGATAAATCTTTCTCGTAAGGCATACAGCAAAAATACAAGCGCATAGAGGCACCACAAATCACACGGAAATTCCATTATTTGAAAATCAATTATTCGTGAATAGCGGAACAACGATGTAACTCATTTGCAGCGGGTGATGGGTGACTAGATTGTCCTATCTTAGCCCTTTTCGGTTAAACTTTAAGGAACTAATCTTGACTCATCAATAGACAAGTTCACTTTTAATAGAAAGTTAGAAACTTTGACCTCACCAAGCAGATGAAAATGGATATCCGATGTTACCATTCCGAGATGCTGTAATAGAAGTCAACTAGGCCTACTGGCATCCGATTTGCACTAATTGGCGAGACAAGGTAGGCCAGACCAGGGCTAGCCTACATTCTAAAGAACTCCTCAGAATATCCGACTGTGTCTTTCAAGTTTTATTTACACATGTTTCATACTGCACACATAAGAAAATCAAATTGATTTTGTTTCGTCTGCTGTTTATTTTCGAATGTTCTGTTTCTTCTTTTGACTTTGAAAGGCAATGGAAGTAGCATAATTCAAAATGGTTGCAACGCTAACAAAGCCCTAATTTTACAGTTTGAGGGTGTAAATGCAACTGAGCAAAAATGAACAAAATATTTAAAACATGAGCTGAAAGCAAGGATAGGCAGCATGTTCAGCATGTATTTCAGCTAAGGGTGGCACATAGTCCGGACATACAAATTGACCATCTAGGACATGTGCTCTCGCCAACTATCAAGTTAAATCCGGATCGGGCAACGCGTTCGCGAGTTGTGCTTGTCGCAAGATATACCTGTAATATCCAGGAAACCCTCCTCCACATCATCCAACGGAGATCGGGTCCAATCTGGACTAATAACAATCCCTTCTAGAGCATTTAAGACGGACAGCAACCCCCATCAAGTTTCATTTGTTGTACGCTGGGGTTTTGTTAAGGTTAAACAGATGCAACTGGTTTTACTTATTCTGGGAATATTCGGTGAGTTGACATTGTCTTTATTTTGGTTCAAGGTTCAAGGTTTAATTACACTTCATTATAAAAGTTATCATACATAGGGTTAAGCCGGAGACACAAGGTCGATTGACCAAAACCCGGTACAATAAAAGAACAAAAATATACAACAAAAGAACATACAATAAAAGAAATACAATAAAAGAACAAAAAAGAGAAACAACGCGTTTGAGGACAGTTCGGTGTTAAGTTAAAGGAACAGTAAACTTGACTACACAACTTCGGCCATCGAATCGCCCGGGGGGGCTTAGATAAATATACAGGGTCTCATTGACGACAGGCCCCCCCCTTCTTTGTTATCTCGAACCGTCTCGAACCCCCTCCTTAGTGTTCCAAAAGCTAGCTGGCAGGTCCTTGCCCCTTATGCACTGTAATTATGCAAAACTGCTGTAAAACTGCAATGGTCGTAACAAGAATTTTTCTTACTCTCAATATCGACTCAGGGTACATTCTTGATATGTTAGCTAGCTCCCCAAGTCAAGTTTGAGTCAAGTTTTCTGTTCCTTTAAGTGAAGGAAGGTCGGAGAAAAAACATAAGTTGAGTATACTTGAAGTTGTGTATATTTGAGTGTTTATGCTTGTAGTTTAATAATGTCAATAGATTAGTGTAGTAGCTGAGCTCTCGATTCCGTTCAGGCTTAGGATTTAGAACCTGAAAGTACAACTCGTGCCCCCCCCCCCCATCTCCCTCACGAACGACTTTCCGGGCCAGACCTTAAACGGCACAACTAGGGCCTGTGACCTTTAAATCCTCCAAATTTCATCGCTATAACTCCATCCGTTTGTTCCCTATTTGTATCACTACACAAAATTCCGGGAACCCCTTCTAACTCCCCCAAACGTGTCCACGTGCGATTCGGACACACACATGTCACACCTAGCAACCTAGGGAGTTTGCTCCTACCACCACCAAGTTTCACTAGAACTGGAGCACTTTCGGCAAACTTCTAGTATCCCCTAACTCCCCCACCGACGCCGGATCCGATTGGACATAACATTTCTAGGACTCATGACCATTACCAAGTCTCATCATAATTCCTCTATCTGTCTGTATCATACAGATGTTAAAGAAATCCTTCCCTCACAACTCCCCCCGCTGTGGTTGGATGCAATGGGGATAAATAAATTTCACAGGTAAGGGATTTGCTGTTACCACCAACTTAAGTCTCACTCAAAATCAGAGCACTTCCAGAGATTTCTGGTACTCTCTTCTTATCCTCCCCCCCCCCCCGCCAAATGCAGATACAATCCAGACTCAAAACAAAAAATTTACGGACTCATGACCTCTGTAACATCCTAGTTTCATCCCAATCCCCAGGGGCGTCCCGACTCAAGACGGGCGTCCAGACTCAAAACAAAAAATCTACAGACTCATGACCTTTGTTACATCCCAGTTTCATCCCAATCCCAGGGGCGTCCCGAGGGGAGCGGGGAAGCGCCCCACCTATGTTTTGGGCATTCGGTCACATTTTCGCTTTTGTCCCCACATTACAAAACGGGTGATTTAACGTGTTTAGTGGTTCCCATTATTTATCGAATTTGTTTTTGGTAATAAGAATTCATTATTTGGTTAACCCAGTTACTGAGTCCGGTACTTTAAGTGGCATTTATTTAGCTCTTGTTCTTTACCATTTAACGGTATATTTGACAGTGCGAAAACGGATAAGTCAGCTGAAATTTATTGGAGCTATATTTCTATATTTCGAAATATAGCTCCGATAAATTTCAGCTGACTTATCCGTTTTCGCACTGTCAAATATGATTCGCAGTCAGCTTGGGCTGAAGGAATATTCATTTAACGGTAGCTTCAGCTGGTTGCCATTCATTACTTAACTTTTACTTCTAAGACTAATGATTGTAGACGTAGTACTTCGTCTTCAGGAATAAGCAGTAGAGAGAGTAGAGAAAACGGATAAGTCAGCTGAAATTTATTGGAGCTATATTCCTATATTTCGAAATATAGCTCCGATAAATTTCAGCTGACTTATCCGTTTTCGCACTGTCAAATATGATTCGCAGTCAGCTTGGGCTGAAGGAATATTCATTTAACGGTAGCTTCAGCTGGTTGCCATTCATTACTTAACTTTTACTTCTAAGACTAATAATGATTGTAGACGTAGTACTTCGTCTTCAGGAATAAGCAGTAGAGAGAGTAGAGTAATTTGACCCAGTATTTTGTCAAACATTCTGCCCTTTATACTTCTACTAATTAATTTTTATAAAATACTAACCAGTGCCTTCGACATTGTGTATGACTACTTGATTAAAAAGTCTAAAATGGGAGCTGTTCAATTCATTCACGTTGCAAACTGCATTTGAAAATTCCGCGGCGTTTGGGCTGATGCAACGTTGTGCTACGAATTATATAACAGCAGCAAAAATATTTTATTAACAAAAACAGTGACAAAATGAGTATCGTTCTGCCAGAGGCTACTCAGCACGTCTTATAAATTACTGAGGAACTTGGCTGATCGAGAAAAGTAAGTTAAAATGAGCTTGTGTCTCCGGTTTTAATGATTTTGCAATCTGGAAAAATATGGAGCGTATTTGCTATGTAGGTCAGATTCAGAAAATGAAATTTTCGGCGTATAGATGCCACTGACGTACGAACTAAGCGTTTGGTAGATTGCGCTTGCGCAGGTAAATTGCAGCTTATCCTTTAAAGTGCAGAAGTCGATCAGCGATGGCATCCCATCCCATCCATATGCTATTACCCATCCACCCCAGCCATATGCTGTTACCCTTGGTTCACTCAGACTGCGTCCATCGCCTCGTGTTCTGGGCAGTTCTGGCACAGCAGAAAAAGTTGAAGATTTTTAGAGCCAAACAACTGCTTCGAGACACCACGTTGACGCACATTCTCTTGGGTTTAAAGAAAAGATAACAGTTACGTTTTCAAGTAGTCACTAGTAGATAGTCAGGAAAGGACCCTCACCTGCTGAACCCTTATGGCTTGCCGATGCCTGCCGCCCACGCAAATTGCGTTTTTGTTGTTGTTTTTTTTTATAGAAAAAATGGCGTTAAGGCGAGAGACCTTGTCGCTCTACAAGAAACTTCTGAATCTGAGCAAGAATTGGAATGCAAAGGAAGGCGTTAACACCGAAATAGAAAGAGCTTATATACGAGATGAAACGAGGACACTTTTCCAGCGGAATAAAGATATTGCAGATGAGACCGAAATACGGGAGCGGATTCAGGAAGGCGAAGCAAGAATCGAAATGGGTACGTCAGAACTGGGTACTCCTGCCAAATTGTAATGGAAATCCGTGCCCTCTTCTTTCACGGGAGAGTAGTCCCCTACAGAAGGACTGCGAATCATACTTGACAGTGCAAAACGGATACGTCAGCTGAATTTCCAGAGCTATATTTCGTCACTTCTTGACAAGGGTCCTCTTCTGGCGCGACACTCAAGTTGGAAAATGAACTTGTGGAAAAATAAAATTCAGCTGACGTAGGCTGTCCGTTTTGCACTGTCAAATAATTACAATCAGTCTTGCTTAAATTGTTTCGGTTCGACCTCCCCGACAAGACGGCCTGCGTTCGATTCCTAGTCGCGGCACACAAACCTTTTGCTTTTTTTTCTACTAACTCAAAAGTCGAATTCTCGGAAACTGCCCGGAAACTGCAATGGTCGTAACGAGAATTTTTCTTACTCTCAATATCGACTCAGGGTACATTCTTGATATGTTAGCTAGCTCCTCGAGTTAAGTTTGAGTAAATTTTTCTATATTTGGAATAGGCAATAGCGACGGTCATCCCTACCTAGCGGCCAGCATGCACACTACTAGAAGATTAGTTGCTACGGCCCGAAATTCCAGCTACAGAGAGGCCTCCACAGGTTTTAATCCGGCAGTGCCCCCTATCTAGGTCTTGTCGGACCTCAAGATCCTTCAGTATTCAATCCGCAATCTTTGAATCCCATTTGCTTGATAAGGTAAAAAGATCGTCCGATTTACAGTTTCTGGAATTTGATAGCAACCATCTGAACAACTTCCCTGGAGCTTACGATACAGATGCTCCCGAAAGAGAGATTTTCTTAATTAATAGGATTCGAAACGGAAGTAGGGGGTAGGCTCGTATTTTCAAATCGCATATTTTGTCCGTCAGTCCGTCTGTGAGCAGGGTGACTCTCAAGGGCGGGTTGAGATATTTCGATGAAACTTGATATGGAGTCAACTATAGATAAGCTTTGCGTCCCATTTTCCACTCTCGCCTTATGGCAAAAACCCATGGAAAGCTGAGGCTGTAGAAGTAAACCAGTTGTAATACTTTGAAAGTTTGCAGATTTTTCTGTTTCCAGTTTGCAATGTTTCTTAATTTAGTATCTATTGTTGCAAGAACTTTCCGTGAGACATTCAGTTACCTTTCTGGAAGGGGACCTTTCTTTCCTTTTTCAAGTAAATTGTTTTCGTTGGTGTTCTAGGGTTACGGTATTCAGTCCATTGCAGGTTAGACTCTTGTCACCGAAGCGTTTAGTGCCATATACCGATCACTTTTCCGTCGGTCTGTCCGGTGTTTGCGAATTAGGGTACTTCCAGATGTGCTAGGACGATGAAACTTGGCAGGCGTATTAGGGACCCGACCAAACTAACTTGGAAATAGTCACTTGCCCGATCCGACCATCGTGGAGGGAGGGAGGTGAGCCGGAATCCGGAATTTAGTGCATGCATAACTTTCGAACGGGTGATCGGATCTTAATGAAACTTGATATTTGGAAAAACGTCATTTCTCAGATTACCTATTTCAAGTCCTGACCGAATCCGATGAATGTGGGGGGGTCGGAGGGTGGAACCGGGGATCATGTGACACGTTTAGAGTGGAGCGATCGGGAGGGACAAGTACAAGCACTGGGTACATCATTGACAGAACCGGACCAGATTCGTGCACTGTAGGGGGAGTTGGAGGGTGGTTCCGGGATTCCGGAGTTAAGTTACTTCCAGGTGGGCTAGGACAATGAAACTTGGCAGGCAAATCAGGGACCCGACCAGATTAACCTTGAAATAGTCAACTTCCCGAACAGTCAACCACCCGTTCCCGAATAGTCAACCACCCGTTCGGAAGTTATACATAACTCAAGATTCCGGATTCCCCCTCCCTCAAGTCCCCCCACGATGGTCTTGAGTTACGTATAACTTCCGAACGGGTGATCGGATCATAATGAAACTTGATATGTACAAAGACCACATGTCTCAGATGCCCCATTTCAAGTCCGGACCGGATCCGATGAGTTAGAGAGGGGGTCCGGAATTCCGGTGATCGCAATTTAAGGTACTTCCAGACGTGCTAAGACGATGAAACTTGGCTTGAAAATTAGAGACTTGACATGATTGGCTTAGAAATAGTCAGTTCCCTGATCCGACCATCGTGGGGGGAGTGGAGGGAGGGAGAATCCTGAATCTTGAGGCATGTATAACTTTTGAACGGGTGATCGGATCTTAAAGGACCCCTCTTGCTTATTCTGCTTTTTATAATATATCTAGCTCCCATACAGAATTATAAGCTTCCAAATCCCCACCTTTCTCCATTGTTTCGTTTTGTGCCTACGAAATTTTAGCGCTTTTTTGGCCTTGCCGGGTTTTGCCCGTCACACAACGAAATGTTTGCCGGGATCATCAACGTCTGCTGACAACTCTTTCACACTTAAGGATATGAGAAGCTTTTGTTTATTACTTCTTTTTATTTGCTTAGTTTTCACACTTTTGAACCACGGCGCGATCAGTTTTCAAATGTTTTGCGCCCAGCCGCCGCGTCGGAGAGCAGGAAGGCCGGAAATAGTCGACAGGCGCTAACAAGAAAATCGCTAATTTCAGATGGAAAGTAATGGTATTTTCGAAAATGTTTTTTTCTGATCCATGTCATAGGGAAAATATTATTTCTAGTAAGAGTTGTGCTTTAATAAAACTTGATATTTGGAAAGACCTCGTGTCTCAAATGTCCTGTTTGAATTCCGGATGTAATCCGATGAATGTGGGGGGAGGTGGAGGGCAGAACCGGAAATCTTGTGACACGCTTAGAGTCGAGCGATTGGGATGAAACTTGGTTGGAAGAACAAACACAAGCCCTAGATACATCAGTGACAGAACCGGACCGGGTTCGGGCATTTTGGGGGGAGTTGGAGGGGGTCTGGAATTCCGGTGATCGCGAATCAAGGTACTTCCAGATGTGCTAGGACGATGAAACTTGGCTTGGAAATTAGATACTTGACAAGATTGGCTTAGAAATTGTCAGTTCCCAGATCCGACCATCCTTTAAAGTACTAATCCTAACCGCAAAGTACAAAAAATACTTCTAAGCAAAATATACACATTCGTGATCCCTATGAACCCATGATCATTTTTGCCTAAAGGGTTTTGCTTACAAATGAATTCTTTAAAGTACAAATAATACTTTTGAGTAAAATATATATCATCGTGCTCTCGACGAGCTCATCATCATTTTTGCTTTAAGTTTTAATTACAGATGAATTTCTAGCGCACAGCCAAATGCATTACCAAACGATACATTCTCGTGATTTCCAAGGACCCATGATCATTCTTATCTCAAGGATTTTGCTTACAAATGATCAGAACAAACCCACGAATTGACCAATTCCTACTTCCATCCTCTGACCCAGCCTTGCAAGTGCCATATGAGCTTCCAGCTCTTGTTATATATATTCTCGTAGCACTTTAAGTCACACCTTTTCTGCTTTCAGCGTTGCACTACCGAAACCCATACCCCAGGCCGGTCAACCTCCCACCTTTAACCTATACGATAAAAGAGGGTAGGAGCTCCGGAAAAGCCGTTGAAAAGAGGAAACGGCAATCGAGGCCAGTCTACCTCAAGTCGATTGACAACACGTAATGTGATTTACTTTTCCTGCTTCTTTTATGTAGTCAGTATAAAACTGTTTTCTATCCATGGCTTACCGAGGGAGGATCGTTTAATCGATTCTCATTTCCGATATTCAAACTTCCTATGTCATTTTTATCCACCAGTACAGGACTACCAGGAATTACGCTGATTTTTCCGTGTTTGGCTATTTTCGAGGCGGTTCAGGCTCCCGCTTATTAGGCTAATCACGAGGAGCTGATTGGTCAGAAATACCACTTATGCAAGTTTTTCGATGTTTCTCACCAAAACCAATGGGCTGCGCGAGGCTGAAAACAACCGAGATGGGTTTGTAGTCTTTGAGAAATCCAGCAGAGTTTCGAAGGAAAAATGTTGAAATTGTTCGAAATTGAATGAAATTGTTATATAAACTGTAGTGGATGAAACCTAACGGTGCATGTTCTCCGAGAACGCACCTAAGCAGTATCTTCTAAGATAAGTTTTCTTGTGTTCAGTGACCCGACAATGATCGGAGATAGACCACGGGCCAGGGTACAGAATCTCAAGCAGTTATGCCCGAGATGCCAGTACCCTCTCGCAAAACATGGCATTAGGAAAGCCGAAGAAAAACACAGTAGCCTATAGCCGAGTAAATTCACCTTGATTATCCTCATTCGCTTCCTAGAAGTCAGTCTTTCCTTCTGGCATAGCTTCATGAATTCTGATACTATCAAGCTCAGTTTCAAGGGGACTGCCGCGCTTTCTGTCCAAGGCTAGTGCTCAGCCTGCTCAGGCATGCATCGCAAGTATCCTTTAGTGTTAGTTTTCTCTGTTTTTCCTAACCTTCACGCAGTCTCTTGAGTAGATTATGCGTTCGCCAAATAACTTGTCTGCTAAACTACACACCAAGCGATCTTTCTCATCAAAAATGTACTGAACCATCCTCAAATCAACAGCAAACAAAAATTCCAAGACAAGAATATTTACAGCTGATAAAAACAACGATTAAGGACACTCGCATACAAAACTAGCTTCACTATATATCTTACAGCATTTAAAACCACACATTCCATTATCCTGTGCATTACAATGGTATATCACTTGAAAAACAGTTGCATCTTTCTAGCGCTAGTTCCACTTCTGCGTTTTCTTCGAAAGCCAGTCTGCCAGGCGCGCGACGGCCGTCAGGTACCGCGAAACCAAGAAGTAATTCGCTTCCAACTACCTAATTATATTCCACCTCATGAAGCTAATCCGGTTCCGAAACCGTTTCGGAGTCACTTTTCCGGCCAATCCGGAAAACTTTTCCGCATCCCGATATAAACAGAACGGTAGTTCAAATTCTAGAAAGCAGTTCTACAGGTATACAATTGGCGCTAGATGGATAAAGGCCAATTCTGGCGTTCTCACGGATTCGCTTTCCAAAAAGCAAAGCGAGAATCCGCCTTGCGCAAGAACTAACGGAGAGTCGTTGCGCCTTCATAACTTCTCGCCGAGATCACTTTCCAAGGTGTCGACTAAATCGTGACGGATTTCCATACAGCCATGACGTATTTAGTGACGTCACGTGATTGTGGCCCCAACAGCATTTGATTGTCCCTAGGCCGTTTCAATAAATGTAAACGCGACCGGCGCCTCGCTGGCCGCTCGGCTCTATATATATACATTCAAATATATATTCACCGATAGGAAGAAAGTACAATGGGTGTGACGTCACGCTTGTATGAAATTCAGTTACGACTTAGTCTTAGACCCTTTCCAATCAACGTCGTGGATTCACTTTCCAGATCTAGCGGTGTGCAAAAACAGATCTGGAAAGCGAAGCAAGTTTTAGCCGGTGTATAAACTAG
The DNA here is from genome assembly GCA_023053555.1 of Branchinecta lindahli. Taxonomy (NCBI): domain Eukaryota; kingdom Metazoa; phylum Arthropoda; class Branchiopoda; order Anostraca; family Branchinectidae; genus Branchinecta; species Branchinecta lindahli. Next base: position 9,417,724 of record JAKZAO010000006.1, on the reverse strand, counting down.
CGAAGCTGTCCAGATCGCCTTTAAGTCATTAGCACCGGGGTCATTTTGGCCCTTCTTGGCAACCTTTTATTGCAGGTTGGTTTCTTTGAATTAGCTACAGCCTGACAAGGACCCTAGACAAAGGGACGAAACATTGCTGGAGCAAGGCTGGGTTATCTGTTTAGCGTCATTCTGTACGCGTGATTCGCAGTCAGCTTAGGCTGAAAAGTGCTTAGTCCCACATGAATTGAAATACAGGCTTAAGCTCGAGAGCTAGAGGACCTACTTGTGGAGATTTTTGGAAGCGTAAGCAGAACAATGATAGCGTGACTTGAAGTATGCGTTTTGAGGATATCAGGAAACTGGTAAGGTTCCTAAAAGTAACAGCAGCCAACAGGTATTTTTTTTTTTCAGAAGCTCAATAGATTATTTCGTGTAAGTGCTTTTTATTTTTGTTACCACAATTGACGTGGCATCAAGCTTTTTGTGCTAAAAACTTAGATTTGTCAAGTTTTTGGGCGGTGGTTCCATAGTTACTTTTTTCGCGGTCTGCGAGAGTCGCCTGCTTTAACGACTCCCAAAAGACACAAGTTAGGTAGTACATATTTCTGATACATCTCTGCTCAGGCCAGAATATGTAACTCTTGTCAAGGGTGAAACAGGCAAGAAGTTACACGTGAGACATCTTTCCTAAAGGACAGCCATAAAAGACGTCGTTCGTAAACTGCGTTGTGTCGTTCGCAAAGACCGATAGGTTGTTCCGTAAGCCTGGTTAAAGCCCATTCCGGCGGTAGGCAAGACGTTCAACTCTAGTTAATTTAGTTAGTTATGAACTAAAGTTCATAAAGTTGACCAATAGGAACAGAAATCCAAAGCAAAATTTAAAAATATGGAATCAGGAGACTGAAATAAGCTGATGAGATGAATTCGAATGACTTGCCACACAAAATTTTCATGAGGTTAACAAGGTCGAACTCTCGCTTGAGCGGCGAAAAACTTTATGGAATATACTTTTTCGAAAAACTTTACGAACGCCGTCCGAGCCGTACTTATCTCAGGAACTTGACCACCAGGCAAGCTGACCCGAGCCTTGAGACGTATTTCATTACTCTGTCCCGCGAGCCTATTTGGTAATGGTGCGAATAGACGATCACGGTTTCCCGATCCGTTTTCTGCAACTTGATCACAAAGGTGACAAAATCTAAACTTTCCGTACGGAACTGATGATGGTGCCGATAATACTGTGCGCGAAGCCCGATCGTATGTCCGAAGTCTAAGCACAGATGAAGATGTGGAAATATACTACCACTCAGCTTTCAGGATGTCAATGTTTTTGTAGGGAAGTAAAGTTGGAAAATAAAGATAGCTCCGTAGGAAAGCACACACGTACATGATGTAGCCCACTAGGATATATGTTCAAGCCGCTAGAATGTGTCAGGCCTTATCTATGCACGAACCTGGGGGAAGACCTTAAGGTTGTCTCTGACTGATCTTTACTCGCGACATAAGGCCATAGAAGGTGAGGGCAGGGCTAAGTTTTAACCTCAATTGCCGACCTTCATCACAACTAACATCGCAAAGCCTTGTCTGGACTTAGTTCCTTTTTCCATTCCGGATGCACTTTTTTAAATGCCCAGGTAGCGCTTCCCACAGTCGCGCTCTTAAGGGCAGTTTCTCCCCGGTTCATATAGACTGCGTCTGTGCGTCAAAACGCTGCGCCTCGCGACATACACATCTGTTTTCAACTGCTTCGTCGACGCAACGTCTTCGCGCTGCGTGAACCTTAAAACGCAGAGAAGTGACACAGTCTCTTTGAACCATGGGCGGGTAGACTCGAATTTGAACTAAAATGGCACCTGCGACGTAACCATCTTTCATTCGGTATGTTCGCTGCATGTACGCTAGCAACTGTAAACGCCAGTTCCTCTTTACCAAACTTTGCTTAATTTCACAGATCGACAGGCAGCGATTAAGGTCCACTTACACCACTGCCTAACTACTAAAATTTTGTACTGGAGCAAGTTTCCACCATGTGTGAATGCTGATTAACTCTTAACCTTGTTGGCATAGTCGATGATTTGAACAAGGCACCGTCCATACTCTTCTAAAATCAACCTCTCAGTTTCCTCCTGCGACCGAGCGGCGAGGACTGCCTCCTCAGCTTGGGCAAGTAAACATTGACATGTGGCTTCAACCACGTCCTGTGTCATGAAGCCGAATGATTTTGGGGGTTTCGGCTCACCCGTTTTCGTTTTCGTCGCTTTGACAACCTTCGATAATTTTTCTTCTTTCGCAGCTGAATTAGGGCACATGGCTTCTTCCGTGTTTTTGCAGCCTAGGCATTTGCATTTGTCAGAACAGGCGATTTTGGCTTCAAAGCATTCACAGTAGTTCTTGAGGCAGCCTGAACGCTTGCAGTTGCAGCCCTTGTTATGCAGTCGCTCGGTAGTGGTGCCCTTCGCTTTTGTGATTTTGGGCTTAAAGGCATTGATATTTCTGTCAAGGCAAGCCTTGATGGCCTTTTGCCTCTCCTCCTCGTGTTGCAGGTTATTAAAGCAGTTTAAACAGTTGCAGTTGTTACAAAACTCACCATTCGCAAAGCATTCACAGTACAATTTTAAACACTGTGATTTGTTGCAGTTGCAAGGCTTCCGAGGTTTAAGCCCGTTGTTTTCAAAGTTTCTGCCATAAACTGACGGTGTGGGGGACAGGGTATCTGCGCGGGAGTAGAGGTCGGAGAAGACAGACAGTCTGGATTCTCTTCCCGATTCTGATGCAGCATATCCACTTGGGGCGTATCGGGGGTAGCTGGGGTTGGTTAGCATGACCACTTCTCCCTTCTGCCGCGCACCGCTTGTACTCTTTGCTGGGCTCGGAGGCGGCATGCTGTAAAAAGGAATAGTCTAGTTATTCAGTTATTACTAGAATGCTTGGAAGACCATGAATACAAAAATGATGAAGTTGTGAAGTAGGTTGTCACTTGTCGGTTCAGTAGATTTCGAACACACATCTGATTTAATAAATGTTCTTCTGCTGTCATATTCGATCTGATCACAAATAAAAAGAAAAATGAAGACTTTTAAGGTTCACAGTTATTTTATTTAAAAACTCAAATTTATTTTTAACAAATTCCGTGCTGAGAGCAGAGCTCAGCGCTCACGAAAAACAAACAAACGATAAATAACTTCGACATAACGAATCATAGATGTCTAACAATCAAATCCAGGAAACTAAAGGCAAGCCACTGGGACAGGAATCCAAACCTTTGATCTCAGCCAACTGAGACAGCACAATGATAAATCACTGATTTTCTAGGTTTTTACATTCATTCTGCTAGAGCTATACAGCACATTTTTGGGATCCCAAAACGTAAGCGGAGGGATACCTATGACATCGCAAAAGTTGTCCGTCTGTCAGCACGATAACTCTCGAAGGGAATGAGATATTTCGATGAAACTTGGTGTGAGAATGAGATATTACTTATACCCTTGACTTTGGGTCAAGGGTAAGGTCGAGTTCGTAGATGGGCTCTGTCGCCCTATATTTAGGGGTGGGGGAGGGGGTTCAGTTTAAGGGGCAAACAAAATATTTTTAAACAGCTAATGTGATAGTTGATTATAGGATAAGAAGACATGCTGAACACGATGATGAAAACCATTTTCTCGCCGGACAAGTAGTTCGTCCGGAATCAGGCAAAAACCGGAAAGTATGTTAAAAGTAGAAGTTTCATTTGAAGTTGATTAGATGTTCGATTTAGGAGTAAGAAGACATGCTGAACACTTATGTGAAAAGCATTTGCTACCCGGACAACTAGTTCGCCCGGAATCTGGCCAAAACGGGAAAAAAAATTGAAAAGTAAAAGTTTTATTTGAAGTCAATTAGATGACAGATTTAGGAGTAAGAAGAGACGCTGAGTCTGTATGTGACAATCATTTTTTACCCGTACATATGATTCGTCCGGAATCCGGTTGAAACCGGAATTTTTTTATAGGTTAGTTTTATTTGAAGCTGATCAGATGTTCTTTGTAGGGATAAGGAGACACGCTGAATTCGTTTCCGAATTTTCTTTTTTTGCTCGACAAGTAGTTCGCTCGGAATTCTGAAACTGGAAATTTGGCAGAAGTAAAGCAGGAAGTTTCGGTCAGTATTGTCAAAACAGATATGGCTTATAGATGTATATCTGAACTTGGTTTTCTCAGATGATTAGCCTGGCGAAGACTGGATCTGGCGAAGACAAGTCCCAACTGTCTGGATCAGATATTACATTTTTGGGATCCCATCAAACCTTTGGTCTTGTTTTCTAGAGTAGCCTTGTTGACCTTTCAAGGCAATATTTCAATCCTCTTCAACAGTACAGGTAGGCCAAACGAACCACGAAGACCTGATTTTTGGATAGACTATGCTAAATCCAATAGTTGTTTATGGTATGAATATGACAGCCAGACATTACGCGTTAGTACGCGTCAACATTTTGAATACTTACGCACTGGGTAGTTCTTAAGGCCTTCCTTATCTTGTTTCCCCACTAATGCCGTGGACAGACGATCATGGTTTTCCGGTCGCAATTTTCGGCATCTTCATCATAAGGTTGAAAAAATGTCAACTTTTCCGTACGGAAATGATGACGGTGCCAAAAAGCCTAGCATGAATTTCAATCCGCGTCACCCGACCTTAATCCTCTGTCCACAGTAACAACCTATTAACCTAGTAAAAGAGCAAATCCGGATAAGGTCGTTCGTTGGGATAGCCACATGCATCGCCTACTAGATACAACTACAGTAAGGGTCGTCCCGGCTTCAAACTAACTGCCCGGTTGGAGACGTCGAAGAAAAACACCGCACCAAACGGAGAGACGTCCTACTCACAAGGCTGCAGTGCCCCTCGGACGCCCAACGCTAACAAAAGCTGGGCCAAATGAAGGCAGCTGACGAAGCCTTACTCTAGTTCCCTCTATGCTGGCTGCATCGTCCGCAGGAGCATTAAGTCAAGTAACTCAAGGTATACTCTCCACTCCCATTAGTTGCGTTTTTGCAGATACCATGGTCTAAAGTCCTTTTTGCAGTTACCGTGGTATCTGATAGCATAGTCAAAAGGCGTTTTTGCAGTTATCGTGGTATCTGATATTCAGATACCCTGGTCTGAACGTGGTATCTGAAAAAGCCATCTCACTTTCATCATCACCAACGATAGAGCCTAGGAATTTGGCAATTGGTTGGAAAGAAGTTTGGCAATTAGCGATGTGACTGGATATCAGTTTTTCTTTTGGGATGACCTCGAAACGCGCAATTTCGGCAGTTGTCATTTTTGTAGAGCAGCCGTAGTACCAGATACCACGGTAACTGCAAAAACGACTAATTGCTGATCCAGTTACCGTCGTAACAGGTACCATGGTATCTGCAAAAATGCAACTATTGTATTTTACTGTAATGTTAGTCTATACAAGAAAACTAGAACAAAGAAAAGCTTCTCTAGCTATCCTTAATCATACTAACAGGTTCAAGTTATAACAGAAATATAGAAAAAAGGCAATCATTTACCTTAAGTCATCAGCGCTTGGTCTTGTTGCTGCTCTAGATACAGATGGTGAGCTCAAAGGGACCCCATTCGGTGACAGCATTTCGTGGCTTGCAGGACTACCATTCCTCCCTGGCTCTAGTTTCACGTAATGCACAGGCTTAGAACTGGGTGTTCCTGCCATCACCTTAACTTGAGCCTGTCCAGTAACAACTTTAAAGCCAGGACCGGGGGTACCAGGTTTAATAACAACCACATGAGGGGACCTGGAACCATTGGCTCCAACAAGTCCAAGCCTTTGGGCTTCAGCTAACGGAATGGCTTTAACTGGAGTGAATTTACGTCCAGCCATGTCTTGTCCAGATACAGTAACCACAGGGTTTATCCTTCTTGGAATTGACTTGGGCACAGCAAATGAAGAGCCTGGGACGACAAGAGTCTTTGGAATCCTTGAAGCAGTCTGGGTCTGAACTATTTCCATGCTTTCATGTGTTTCTAAGTTTTCATCAGTTACAACATACTCTTCAGTGACTTCAGTCTCAAAGTCTGGTCCTTCCACAGCATTCTCCATTACCCACTGAGTGGTTCTTGAAGAGCATTCACCAAAGTCTATTATTGAATCTTCCCTGTCCATTGTTTCGATACTGAAGGCCTGTAGAGAAAAGAAAACAATAGAGACTGACGTTTCTACTCCAAACCTAAGTAATTGTTATCTGTTGTTTTTTTTTACTGCTTAATTATGGCTTAAATACAATGCTGGGGTAAAACTGCTAATTTTCAAAAAACGTCCTCAAAACGAGGTATATAGCTCACAGATTTATGTCAAGAGGATGTTTGTAAAAGAATTTAGGTGATGGGATATTAAAAACTCCTTACATTGCAAATTCCTTACATCCCAAAAACTTCCACCAGCTGTCAAATCAGCACCCCAGGACTCTACTTTAACACCAAGGCGACAAGCCTTGGTGTTAAAGTAATGCTAAATGCCTTAATGCTAAATTAATTGATACATAGAATGGATTTGAATTTCTGTTTACTAAAGAAACAGAAGCTTCAACTAAGACTGGTGGGAGCAGACAAATTACTGAATACATACTTTAGTTCACATTTGTCTCCCTCTAAAAGCTGAGACTGGAAAACACATGGCAGAGATTCAATTCAATTCACTTTATTTTTCCAAAAATTCTTCCTAAAGAAAAATAGCATCGGAAATGTCCCATAGTCACAGATATACACGAATATGCGAGTACATATCATTTTTGTTGATTTACAAAATGACTACAAATTCTAACACTGTTTAGATTGGGCTTTTATAGTTTGTATTGTCACAACTCTGGCACTGCGTCATCATAATCTTGTACGAAAACTCTGCAAAAAGGAGCAGCAAAGTCCAAGGGGCCTCATTAATCAAACGTTGACCATGGGATGTTATTGTAGAGAAAAAAGAAATAATCGCAAATCCCAAAAATTCTGATGATGCATATAGACTACGAGTATGAACTATCCTTGTAAGCACAAGTTCTAGTTGAACCGTTTGGCTTTGATGCAACCTCGACTGGGTCGTCCTTGAATGCTGAAATCTCAATTCTGCTGAACAATTTCTATATTTCCCCTCAACTAATACTGCTCAGGCAAAATGGCCTTTTTCTGAAACTTACTAGTTTCATACTAGGCTATCAGCAATATTTAAATCAGTAGATTCTGGCAGTCCGCAAAGTTTGGCTGGTTTAAGTACCAGCTTTCCTTGAGAAGGCTTTTGGCACTAGATGGATTAGTCAACTAAGACTTGAAATCTGAAATTTGCATTTTTGTTCTGTTTTGAAGAGAGAAAACACTGAAAGAAAGAAGGACTGCACAGGCATAAATCAAGACATAGGCAGGTATTCAGTACTGGAAACATGGAACAGCATTATCACTAAAAGGGAATTCAAACTATAAGCTCTTTTTAGCAACAAAACCAAAGGTAACCAAAATGCGAAACAACCTCTCCCACGTCAACAACCCAAAAAGGAGCAATAAACAGCCAGTTTGGTACGATAAAATATGATACATGATAATTAACAAAGCACCAATCCACTGACTTTGCATGTTAAGTCTGTATTCTGAGTATGAATACCTCAACTTGAATTACGTTTCCTTCCATCATCAATCAGCACATGGCAGAAATAGACCATGGCCTGCCTAACTGCAAGATAAAGCAACCTAGGTAAAAATACAACCATCTTCCCTTTAGCTACGCCTCCACCCAAAGAAAAAAGTGACATGAAGTTCTTGCAGGTTTCCAGGAAGCAATGTGGGAGAACAGTAAAATGGGTTCTTAAATCCTATTGCCATCAAATAACCTCAAGATTACTGGGATAAGAAGAGGGACCATCAACCTTGAATATCATTGCCTTGAAGTTAGGTGGGAGTTTTTAGAACTGAATTTCTCTGCAGCCATAACAGTCACAAACAAAATGTAACTATTTCCCCATCTATTCAAATTATTTGCCTTTTATTTGGTTGAACCTGCTTGAAGAAGGTTGTTCTTGGTGTTATCAAAACAATGATTTTGAGCTAAGATGAGATACAAAACTCAACTTTCTTTTAATAAGAAATAGGTAGGCATAACAATTTGCTCTTTTAGCACATGAAACTCTGAGTAAGCTTTAATCTAGTATTTTTCCATCATGTTTTGGCTAATTATTCAGCTACATTTATTTTTACAAAGGGAAAATTTTCCTAGGAACTTGAAATTTGGTATGAAGATTTGGACAAAACAGACCCAAATTATTGTGAAACTTGAATTCTCACAAGTTTTGAGCGTCCTAATTTTAGGGGAGAACCTTGAAAGTGTAGGCTTATCTACGATAACTATTTTAGTTATCTGGCAGAATGCAATAAAGGACAGCTGAGATACAGTCAAATTAAAATGATAACGGTAAGAAAAGTAACTGCTATGACATAACAAATCAGTAAAAATAATGGACAGAAGAGATGTATGCCCACCTGCCACCATACATCTTGAAAATTCTTAGCTTAGTGCAAAAAATATTGATAGTGAGCTTGGACAGAAAGTCATAACAATTATTTTCTCCGATCCAATTAGGGTGGCCACAAAAACACCTAGTGGCAGAAATTGGCAATTTTTTTGTAATGAATGCAGGAATTGCTGTGAATTTTCCTGATCAGTTTTACCTATCTAAAACATCTTCAAAAAATATTTTGAAAATACCATTGCATTCAGGACAAAATTGTCTGTTTTGTAAGGCCATCAGTAAGATGTCCTAGCTTTTTAATATTATTTCTTAATATTCAATGTAAATTTAGATGTAAAAAAAAGTAGCTGAACTTGCCTACAAAAATTTGTTGATACTAAGGAGGAAAAGTCAGCAGCCTATAGCAGCAATAGGTCTATTGGTAGGGTAGCCACTAAAAAAAAAAATAATCAAACCTGAGCTTTTGAAGATCAGAATATGATTCTCCTATCTTTAAGCTTTGATTTGAGGCCAAAATCACCTCTCTATCTTGTCTCTAAGCATCTTAAATCTTCTTTAGAAAACAGTATTTTACATAAGAAAATGCCTATGTTCATCCATTGACTTTAGGGTTTTGTCCATCTAGTGACCAGCTTGGAACTATGTGCTTCAATGAAATTCTATGAAACTGGGTGATTTTGAGTGCCTGGGGAGCCCCAGTAAGTGAGTTAGATGAGAAAATATGAATATGATCATCAAGGTTATAGTCCAATAGACATATTGCTGCTATAGGCTGCTGACTTTTCCTCCTTAGTATCAACAAATTTTTGTAGGCAAGTTCAGCTACTTTTTTTTACATCTAAATTTACATTGAATATTAAGAAATAATATTAAATAGCTAGGACATCTTACTGTTAGCCTTATAAAATAGACAATTTTGTCCTGAATTCAATGGTATTTTTAAAATATTTTTTGGAGATGTTTTAGATAGGTAAAACTGATCAGGAAAATTCACAGCAATTCATGCATTCTTTACAACAAAATCGCCAATTTTTGCCACTAGGTGTTTTTGTGGCTACCCTACTATTGGACTATAACCTTAATGATCTTATTCATATTTTCTCATCTAACTCACTTGCTGGGGCTCCTCATGCACTCAAAACCAGCTCAAAATACCCAGTTTTATAGAATTTCATTGAAGCACATGGTTCCAAGCTGGTCACTAGATGGACAAAACCCTAAAGTCAATGGATGAACATAGGCATTTTCTTATGTAAAATACTGTTTTCTAAAGAAGATTTAGGATGCTTAGAGGCAAGATAGAGAGGTGATTTTGGCCTCAAATCAAAGCTAAAAGATAGGATAATCACATTCTGATCTTCAACAGCTCAGGTTTGATTAAAAAAAATTTACTGGCTACCCTAATCCAATTTCAGTGTTGGCAATTGGGCTAGCCCATCCCAATTAGCCTATAATACAAATAAGACACAGGTCTGAAAAAGGGTTTAGCTTGCCAACAAAAATAAGAAAGATGAAAACTCAAAGGGGAGCAAAGCAAATACTGAAAAAAGGCAAGGGCGACTGACAGAGAAGCGAAAATGGGACCAGTGACAATTGTACTAGGACTACAACTGCACTTCAACTAAATTCTTTTTCAATGCAGTGGAGATGTGACAGAGTTATGATAGCAATCTTACCTTCTAAGTTTTGATAAAGCAAGCCAGATATAATGAAAAATTAGCAAAACCTCGCCATGAATATTTTGCTTTCCCCGCGAAACGCTGTTGAACTTACTCTTTTCTTCCGTGACAAGCGGTTGTTTCGAAAACGGAATTCCCGCCATATTTGTAGACGAATACGCAGGAAAACGAAAGTAAATAGATGCAATTTTCTGCTAAAAATACAATCCAGGAATATTCAAAAATATTTATTGAAGCAAAAACTTTTTTCATAATTATTCTCAACGCTTTTTTTTTATGGTTCTTTCCAACTTGTTCGCTATTTTCTTTTCGGGGCGTTTTAAAATCCCTTATCATTTTACCTTTCGTCCAGCATCACTCTTTGCGAACGAAAGGGCGTTGGCTTCAAGTACACAGTTTGTGTTTCCGAACAATGTCAAAGTTTAGAAAGGTATTCGAGGAAGTCAAGGATCATGAAAATCCAGAAATCGACTTGGTCGACCGAAGCATCTCTAGCTTCGACGACCTAAGTGGTGTTTTTGACCTTGCAAACATCACAAGGCTTACTTTGTCTCACAACAAAATATCAGTTGTCCCTGCAGCCATTGCAAACTTGCTGAACCTTGAGATTTTGAATCTATTCAACAACCAGTTAGAAGAGCTGCCCACTTCAATTTCCTCTATGCCAAAGCTGAGAATCTTGAATCTTGGGATAAACAAGCTAAGAAACCTTCCAAGAGGATTTGGTGCTTTTCCAGCACTGGAAGTCCTAGATTTGACCTACAACAGCTTGAACTCAGAAAGCCTTCCAGGAAATTTCTTTATGCTTGATACTCTCAGAGCACTGTACCTTGGTGACAACGATTTTGTGATGATTCCACCAGGCATTAAACAGCTGAAAAACCTGCAGATTTTGGTCCTAAGAGATAATGATCTTACGGAGTTGCCAAAAGAGATTGGAGAGCTTGGGAGGCTAAGAGAGCTTCACATTCAGGGAAACCAGCTTACAGTTCTCCCCCCAGAGATAGGACACCTTGACTTGACTGGAAACAGATCTGTTGTGAGGATGGAAAACAACCCATGGGTTGAACCCATTGCCGACCAGCTAGCTGTTGGGATTAGTCATGTGTTTGAATATTTGAAAGGTGATGTTTACAAAATCGTGTACACCCGAAACATGAGTGCTTCTCGCCCAGTCCAGCCCATCAGTGAAAAGGGAAAAGCTGCAAGGAAAACACGTGGGCCTTGAACTCATGGAATTACCTATGTTGACACATTTTAAGAATCAACCTGTGCTTTGCTGTTAACTTTTGTCATAATTTAATATCCTGTCTAATCCTTACTTACATTTATCAAAGAGAAATATAACTTTACTTACTACTCATGTTATCCCAGTAAGATTCATCCTTCTGGCCCATTGCTATAGATAACATTTTGGCTTGGCTACTATTTCTCGTGATTTGATAAAGCATTGGTATTCTTGAAGATCACGCACACCATAACAGCAAAAATCACCCATGTCAGTTCTTGCAAACCTATACTAGTTGAGGCCATGCAACTTTCTTTGTGTCTCTATATCCGCAGTGAGGGTCTGGGAACATACAAAATTGGACACAGAAACAAGAAGCATTCAGAACAAAGGTCTTCAGCATGTAATCTTAATACCTAGTTTTTTTTTCATCTACTACAAAATGAGTGACCATTTTGGGGAAATTTTCACAGGATGGCTGTTGAGCTTGACAGAAGATAATGTCAATGCGAAAATGTCGCAGGATGATGCAATCTCAACAAAAAGTCACAAGAACTGCAAGGCAGGCACAGTTTTGTTCAGCTGTGTTACCCACGCATTGTTTAACTAATGGTCATGTCTTGTTGTTGCATGTAACGTTGCCTGACCCTTGGACCTGTGTTGTCAAGAAGTGAGTGCAGTTGGGAATGCGAGGCATATTTCTAAGTTTTTATATCTCTGCCTGTCAGCTCCACTCTCACTTTCATTACGTAGGATGTCACTAGAAGACCTTCATTTACTTTACTAATATGTCTTCCAAGTTTTATTTCATTTTATTTTCAACAAGGATTACCAACTATCATATATTTTCTGTAGCAGCTGCGCATCACCAAGGGAAAATGGGGGGGGGGATACGGCGTAAGTGATTACTTCGTGGTTATTCATCCGCAATCGTTAGTCAAAGAGCGTGTTCCACCCTTCTAGCACTAGTAACTATTAGTTACTATTTTCTTTCCAGACCGGTGAAAAGTTATGACGCTGAGCGTTCCAACCCTCTCGAATAGTAACCATTTATACCGTTTGCTTACCACACTGTAGTAACTACAATCTCTGTAACGTGATAGGCCCGATATTTTGCCGAAAATAGAAACATGTGTTCCAGCCTTGACGCGAAGAAGCGAGAATCCCGAGATGTTATGCGTGGCAACTATGGTAAGTAGGGTGGAACACTCTCACAGTCATCATACGCCTTGAACAGACGTTCCGTGTCGTACGTTCGCTGACTCCAATTCATGCCAAGATTTTCAGCACGGACATCAGGTCGAAACAGAAAAGTAAATTTCTGAACTTTATGATCAAAGTGAAAGAAATCCGGCCAGGAAATCCTCATCGTCCGTAAACAGCATTAGGCTGAAGGAACACCTAGGATACGTTCCACCGAGATTATCAGCTTCGATCGTTTTAGTTCTGTTATTATTTTTGTTCTACAGTCCACTATGAGAAAACTAGGTCCTCCCTCTATCATCTTCGCTCCAATAGTTAAAATCGCCATGATTTACTGATGACAGTCAGGAAGGATTTTAAGCAAGTGATAATATATGTATGTCCAGCAGGAATTCCTGTTAGATTGGTGAGGCCTGTCCGCACTACTATTATTTTTGTTCCCGAGACGATAGTAACTATCACAGAGAGATGGCCCCTCTCTTTATAATCTTAACTCGTAGTAACTCTGTGGAACACAACCCTAGTTGCTGATTACCTCTGTGGAACACAACCCTAGATGCTGATTACCTCTGAAGCACTGTAATAATATGAAGAGACGACAATATTAATTAACCGACACTTTATTCAAGCATCGATCAGCAAAACGTTTTTACTGTCCAGATGATTTGGAGTCTCTCATGGAAGCAGAACGACGACGCTGGATCTCCTGGTGTCTCTTCTCCTTGGCCTCCTTGGCACGGACAGCCAACAATCTTGAGTAGTCGGCGGCATCCTCCTTGGCCTTAGCCCACCTCTTGCGCTTGATTGCAAGTCGGTGCCTCTTCCTCTGTAAACAAAAAAAAGATAATGAAGACAATGCTTATCTGTGAAGCTGCAAGCTGACCCTTTTAAACAACCACATAAAAATCTAAGACCCTGTTGCTGTCGGCTCAGCCCACCTCCCCCCAATACGTCCCAACATAATATTCCCGAGCAATGTTTATCCAGTAAAACCTGTATACAAAAATACCATTTACATATTGAGAAAAGGCCAAACGAGACGACATAATTATGCTGCTTTTACACTGAGCTACGCATGTATTTCGTTTGCGTTGCAAATAAGGCACACAAGCTCTGCGTATGGAAATAAACTCGACGCAAGATTAGGATTCGAACCTCTTCGCTCTTCCGAGAGTCTGCGTAAGCGCAAACCATCTTATTCTTTCATTTACGGAATGTGGCACGCAATTCGCTCGTAAGGCAAAAATCTACACGAAAAGGGCAAGGCCACAACAGTAAGGGTCCAAAAAAGTAGCAAGACTTGTGACACCAACGTTTGTTTGTTGGTGATACAGGCAGTTCATTAGGGACAACTGTCAACTACCAACCAAATCACACCAAACAAAATCCCTCGATGTATTGTAGTGCATAACAAACCAGACGATTTTTAAGTACTGTTCCAGTGGTACACTGAGAGCACTGCACAATACAGCTTCTCAAATCTTCCAAATGGTATTCTTTAGCATTCAACTCAAATTGGAAGCAGTACAAAACTGCTTCCAGAAAACGAATCAATGCAAATCGCAATTCTTACAGAATACCCTAAGTAGTCAACGCAACAGCAAGGTTCGGAAACGAACTGAGAGTTTCGAAGGACCGGTAGCTTAGCTAAGCACAACGATCTGCGCGAATAAGGTGAAAACGGCATAACAACTAGGCCGAAGGGGAGACGGGAATAACATAGCTAACTTACCTGGAGAACAACTGGGGTTACGAGTCGCTGGATCTTGGGGGACTTGTATTTCTGTTTCTTTCCTTCCTTGAGGGGAAGTGGCCTCTTGATGGCGTACTGCTTGACATCATCTTCCTTGGAGAGGTTGAAGAGCTTCCTGATCTTGGAGGCTCTCTTCGGGCCAAGACGCTTGGGGATGGTGACATCAGTTACGCCTGGGATATCCTGGAAAAGAGATCATTAGGAAAAGCACCAAGAGATGGAGGGGGTGAAGAGATAATGACAACGCTTCATACCTGGCTAGCTTTATGCACTGAAAAAGAATGATTACTAATGCAAGAAGGAAGCCCTCGCAAATAAGCTTCAAAATGTGGATGAGATTTGTGTAGTTTTTATAAACGGCTCAAGAAGCGCAACATAGAAGAAGACGAGAGGAAACTTGCGAAAAATATCACATTTGACATCAGCTAAGTTGCATCTGGTAAGTTACCAGAGTTGACGGACCTATTGAAGGACGAGACGATTTATGAACCAGAAAAGTAGGACTTTCAAAGAAAGACACTGCAAAGAAGCTTCAAGGTGTGGACGCCAAATATCTGTGTGTGTAGTTCTTATGAATGCTAAAGTGGCTCTAAACGGAAGAGGACAATAAAGAAACTTATCAAAAACACATGATTCATACACTGGAAAAGTTCAGTCAGAATTGACAAAGACGTCGGCCGTTGGGCATCTGGGAACCGAGTGGCCGTCCCACGAAATTCCCTACCAGACAATGATGTAGTCGGTGCGGAGACGATCAACGAATAGAAAAAAGCTACACATATCACGCATGCTGATGACGTGTGTTCGGTTGGAAAATTCCGTAGCTTTGATTTAGAAGTCGAGAAGACTTTTCTGTCACAGAAGACTTTTCTGTGAAGTAAAGAGGCATGACAGTATTCTTAATAATAATAATAATATAATTGCAATAATAAGGATTTCGCTGCTACGATAATTATTTTTGGAGCTTAGTCTTTATTTGTAGTCAATCACACCCGAAGCATGTCGCAAGCGTTGTTTTTTTTTTTATTTATCAAAAACGGTTTACCGATAAATGTTTATGATTCAACTCGAGGGATCATAATTACTGAAAATACCAGCATGTTTTATTTGAGCATGTTCACAAGATCTGTCTTGTTCCCAGCAAAAACTGTAGTACGAATAAACGAAAAACAGGTGCCAAGACAGTTTGGGATGGGCTAGTTTGGTTGGTCCGGAGGACTTAGAAGCCTCTTGGTAAATAAAACATTTATTTTGAAATTTTTACAAACAACGAATGATTTGGGAATAACAATCTTATATTTATGATTGTGGTTACTGCACCAGGCGGTTTGGGTGTGGTTAGTCGGTGCGGCTTCGGCGCCAACCAAGTTTACTTTTTCCGAAAGGAATGCCTGAACTCAAGAAACCGGGGAAAATCGCGCGCGAAAACCTGATGGTCTGTCCATCCAAAAAAACATTATCCAGAAACACAAGCGATGTAAATTTTAGGTGCAACATGAACATCAAAACGTCCTCGAATATTCTGCACAGGACTGTCGCCGACCCGCTAATCAGATTAACCTTCTGAACTGTAAAGGAGTAGGCTCCCAGAACAAGCCAAGATCTTTGAAGTACTGTCCCAGTGGTACACTGAGAGCACTGCACACTGCAGCTTCTCAAATCTTCCAAATGGTATTCTTTAGCATTCAACTCAATTTGAAAGCAGTACAAAACTGCTTCCAGAAGATGAATCAATGCAATGGAGATACATACAGTGTGTCTCAACAAAGCATAAGACCATCCGAGACCCTGACAGCTTCTTAGTACTAGTGACCAGGCACAATAGCAAACAAAACCCGAGTTTGGTTCAATTTACGTCACCCATTAGGGTTGCCTTTCCTTTTTATTTAGACAGTCCAATAAGGTCGATAAGTTGGTGGCCAACAGAGTTACTCTAGTCCTATTTTTCTTCATTGGGGAAAAGGGAATAATCTTTTTCTGCCTGAAGAGAAGCCTGAATGTTAAGAGCTTGTCGGGAAATAGAGAGAGCTGAGGATAGGGCTTGTTTAGTAAGTTTTTGATCAAATACTTGTTTATCCTAAACATAACCTGACAATGGAAAATGAACAACTGAGGTTACCAGTTAATGGATATTTTTTCTAACAAACATTTATGTTTCTTTAGCTCTTATGAGGAGAAGTGACCCAGGGTATTCTGCACGGAACTGTAGCTGACTCGCATTTCAGTCTCAGTTTAACTTCTGGACTGTAAAGGAGTAGGCTTTTGGGGGTCCACTGTCAACTTTTAAACCAGTAGCCTAGTATTCAGCCGTTTTCCTCTGGTGTTTACAAACAAAAGGAAATAGGTGCTTCTACATAGACCCAAGTCTGACCTATATCAGTAGCAAAACACGAGCAGAGGTGTTACTCGCCAAAATGTCGGGGGGGGGGGGCAAGGTATTTACCTACAGGTTGGTATAATTTTACAGACTGTTTTTGCAAAAAAAGGACTGTTTTGACGAAAAATCGACTCGTCCCCCCCCCCCCAGTATGTGACGCCCCTGGACATGAAGGGCAGAGGCGTTACTAGCCAAAATGTTTGGGGGGGGGGGACAAGGTACCGTTTACCGACTGGCAGGTAATTTTTACCGACTGGCAGGTAATTTTTACCGACTACTTTTCGGAACGAAAAAAAAAATTCCATCTTTGACGAGATTCAAAGAAGCAATCTAGCGCAAACAATAGATAACCCGAAGATTCTATGTCGCTTTTCAACAAGAAGCAAGTGGCAAGTAGTTGATCACACAGTGTAGCGCTTTTAATTGCTTTTAATAAGCAATTAAATACGGTACCCGCCGAATTTTGCCAAAAGATGCGATGTTTGTGTGTAACCTCCGGAGCCGTTCGTTGTCATAAAACTGAACAATTTTTCTGATTTAAATGGAGCAAATACTATCCTTTGTTAGGGAACGAGCTATTCTACCATTGCCGGAACGAAATAACAAATGAGAAGTACGAAATGCGACTTATATGCAAACATTCTTGAAAAATTAACAACTTCAAATAACATATACAGGTAAATCACAACCTCGTGTATACTTCTGGAAAAAAAACATGAACTGAAAGGTCAATTTTCTTGGCTTGACAGACAACCAAACTTTGAGCAGTTCAAATATTCCTTGAGCCCAAGCTGACTTAAAGTCATATATTCATATAGTATATAAAAACGGACTCGTCAGCTGTAGTGCTTATGTAGCGATATTTCGGCCCTTCTTGGCAAGGGTCCTCTTCAAACCTGCAATCATTGCAGATTTGTTCAAACCTGCATGATTGCAGGTTTGTTCCTTCCCAGTGTTGGCACAGAGACAACCAAGAAGACCGACAGCCTGAAGAGGACCCTTGCCAAGAAGGGCCGAAACATCGCTACATAAGCACTACAGCTGATGAGTCCGTTTTTATATATTATATGAATATTTGAGCAGTTCATCCAGTTTCAGAGCGTCAGCAACGTCACTCTCGCAGCACATACTGACGAGGTGATCCAGGCGGTCGTCGTCCATCGTTGTGCGCAAACGTGTCATTACCAGTTTAATTTTGCTGAAACTTCTTTCTGCCGTTGCCTCAGTCGGTGGCGCTGTCGCAACCCACTGGTAAACTGACAAGAGCGGAAAACAGCCTCAAAGACCCCACGATCAATGGTTTTGTTTTTGTTGCTCTCTTCCTCAGTCCTGCTTTCATAGCTATCGTCCATTTTACCCAAGACACTGCGATAGGCTGGCTCCAGGAAAAACGAGTTGTCGTGGATCGTGTACATACAATTGTGTATGAAAAAAGGGTACCAAAAAAGAGGTACCGACTGGGGTTTGCATAATATTGTCTGTCGTTTTTAATCGGTAGAAAAGCTGCATTTACCAACTGAGATTTCGTGTATATTCATCTTTTCTATAGAACCAAAAAGAAATTGTGTATGAAAAAAGGTACCAAAAAAGAGGTACCGACTGGGGTTTGCATAATATTGTCTGTCGTTTTTAATCAGTAGAAAAGCAGCATTTACCGACTAAGATTTTGTATAGATTCATGTCATCTTTTCTATATAACCAAACAGAAAACTGTGATGAAAAAAAGGTACCAAAAAAGAGGTACCGACTGGGGGTTGCATTATATTGTCTGTCGTTTCTAATCGGTATAAAAGCTGCATTTGCCGACTGAGATTTCGTATATTCATGTCATCTTTTCTATACAACCGAACAGAAAATTGTGTATGAAAAAAAGGCAACGAAAAAGAGGTACCGACTGGGTTTTGCATAATATTGTCTGTCCTTCTTAATCGGTAGAAAAGCTTGCATTTACCGACTGAGATTTCGTATATATTCATGTCATCTTTTCTATACAACCAAACAGAAAACTGGAATGAAAAAAGGTACCAAAAAGGAGGGACCGATAAGGTTTGCCTCGGGGTTTGCATAATATTGACTGTCGTTTCTAATTGGTATAAAAGCTGCATTTACCGACTGAGATTTCGTATATTCATGTCATCTTTTCTATACAACCGAACAGATAATTGTGTATGAAAAAAGGTATCGAAAAAGAGGTACCGACTGGGGTTTGCATAATATTCTCTATCGTTTCTAATCGGTATAAAAGCTGCATTTACCGAATGAGATTTCGTATATTCATGTCATCTTTTCTATACAAACAAACAGAAAATTGTGTATGAAAAAAAAACGCAGCGCTTCGCGCCGCGAATTTACCGACTCATTTTTGGGATCCCAAAACGTTAGTGACGGATACCTATGACATCGCAAAAGTTGTCCGTCTGTCTGTCCGTCTGTTAGCACGATAACTCTCGAAGGGATTGAGATATTTTGATGAAACTTGGTGGGAGGATCCTTCGGGTCAAAGTACAAGTCAAGTTCGAAGATGGGCTCTGTAGCTCTATGTTTGAGGGTGTGGGAGGGGTTTCAAATTAAGGGGTAAAAAAAATTGAAAGCTGTTTAGATAGTGGACTTAGGGGTAAGAAAGTTATTTTCTCGCCGGACAAGTAGTTCGCCCGAAATCCGGCCAAAACCAGAAAGTTCGTTAAAAGTAAAATTTTTATTTGAAGTTGATTAGATGTTTGATTTAGGGGTAAGAAGACATGCTGAATACGATGGTGAAAACCATTTTCTTGCTTGACAAGTAGTTCGCCCGGAATCCGGCGCAAACCGGAAAATTTGATAAGAGCAAAATTTGTATTTGAAGTTGATTAGATATTCGATTTAGGGGTAAGAAAACGTGCTGAACACGATGGTGAAAACCATTTTCTTGCCAGTCAAATAGTTCGTCCGGAATCCGGCCAAATCCGGAAAATTTGTTCAAAGCAAAATTTGTATTTGAAGTTGATTAGATGATAGATTTAAGGGTAAGAAAAAACGCTGAATCTATATATGACAATCATTTTTTAACCGGACATATAGTTCGTGCGGTATCCGGTTGAAACCGGATTTTTTTTTTAGAAGTTAAAGTTGTATTTGAAGTTGATTAGATGTTCTTTATAGGGATAAGGAGATACGCTGAACTTGTTTCTGAACTATCTTTTGTTTTTGCTGGGCAAGTAGTTTGCTCGGAATTCCGCCGAAACCGGAAATTTGGCAGAAGTACACCAGGAAGTTTTGATCAGTATCGTCAAAATAGATATGGCTTATACAGGTATATCTGAACTTGGTTTTCTCAGATGATTAGCCTGGCGAAGACTGGATTTGGCGAAGACAAGACGTAGTTAATATTAAATTTTTGGGATCCCATCGAAAACTTTGGTCTTGTTTTTACCGACTGGCCGAAAACATTGGGGGGGGGGCGTCCCCCCCCCTCACCCCCCCAGTAGTGACGCCTCTGATGAAGGGTCTGCCTAAATGCGTTCTATACCTTTGAATAAACTAAAGATGATGCATAAGGCAAGTAGGACTGATTCTGTCCAATGATTACTGTAACAACAAATGCAGCTTTGTAGAATGGGTAGATGGAACCATTGAGAAAAGCTGCAGTTTACTGATTACTGAAAAAATAAAATTTCGGTGTAAAACTAACCTGTTCTCCTTTCTTGACGACAACAAGAGCGAGGGCACTGAGGTTAGCATCAACAATGCAGCCACGGACAGACTTGCGTCTCCTCTCACCAGTACGGCGGGGTCTGTAGCAGGAGTGTCCCTTGGACAACAGAAGGCGCACACGGCCTAGAAAGAAGAATCCACAAATTTGCAAGACTTCAGGCATCAATGATAGCAGCCTGGGGCTGAGTCTGGAATAAACCTACTGTCTATCATATCACAAATCTCGAATTCAATTCAAGCAATAAACCTAGACTAGTACAAACAACTATTGTCACAGGTTTTTAATGGCTTACCCTAAACAGTTTCTGGGGAAAATAAAGTGACCTTCAAATAATTTATTGTTTTATAGGAGTGCCACTCTTATTAATAAAGTTTTCTTAACCTGTGTAAGTTTCCTTTTTACTTAATAACATCCGAGTATCTGACTATGCCTGAAAACTGCTGGTTGCTCGAGTGTTCATTCCATAAAAAAAGGAAGCCAATTCTTAAAATACATCTCACTCTGGATCTGCTAGCTGCTTATAAGGTCTGTTCTGTTGATAAAAACCTTATTTGAAGCCAAACAAATTCTTTTGAATGTGTGACAAGATGAAATGAAGGAAAAATCATTTACTGATTTCTAAACTGAAGGAATATTTTAACAGCCTGTAAACCTTGGTCAGAGTGGAATAAATATGATTATCACACTTACCATTGGTGAGGACACCCTGTTTCATGGGGAAGCCCTGCTTGTCGTTACCACCGCTTACTCTCAGGATGTAACCCTTCCATTCATCCCCAAGTGTGTCGGCCTCAACTTCTTGGCCCATACGCTTTTCATAGAAGATGCGAAGCTTCTTTTCATCTTCAATCTCAAAGACCTTCTGGGCCCCAGTGGCAGGGTAGCTAACGTTCAACTGCAAACAAAAGATTTGTTGGTGTTTGAACCTTGCTTATAAAATAGTCTAAGAGTCTGGAACTGCTTAAACTGCACCTGGATTCTTGCCTTCGAAGATTTCCTGAAACGTCCAACAGACTTTACTTTTAGACGATTTGTTATTACTTCTGACTTCAAACAGAGTGGCCAGAACTGACAAACAGGACCTGTTAAAACAGTAATGCTCCATTGTGTACTGAGCCTTTGTAAAAAAGCTGGACTCGCTAAGTTTCTGGGTTGTTCTATATTTAGGAAAATTAAAAATTTTCTTGCCCCCCGAAGGATCTCCTCCAATTGTATTGTTCGTTTATCCGGCCAATACTGGAGTATGCTTGTCCAGTGTGGCATTTCGGGCTTACTTCTGAGCATGTATATAAGATTAAAACATTCAAAAACAAGCGCTTAGGATCATTAATGGGGAAGGGAAGCTTCCTTACCATTATCTCCTTGGCAAGTTCAAGCTCACCACTTTGGACGCGAGAAGAAACCTTCTGTGCCTTAATTTCGGTACCAAGACCCTGTCTGTTCACAGATTACATCCCATCCTCCCCGAACTCTACACACCCATCCGCAACAGACCGCAACGCAACACAAAAAGTCCCCAAATTAAATCCAGTCCCCACAAAACATGAAAGATACCGAAGGAGTTTTATTCCAAGTTTTGTTGAGTTGTACAACAGCCAGTAAAAATAGTCACTATCTTTGTTGAATGTTGGTTTTAGCATTTGACCCTCTTAGTATGTTTTATTTTGTTTTATATATGTATTTTAGTGAAATTATTTTTGACATAAGGATTAAAGTTTGACTTGGATTGAATTTGTTTGCCGTTTGAGTCTATCGCATAAATTGTGGTTAGATTGTGGTAGATAAGTTTTGTATCGATTAATGGCTTTTTTACGAATTGGTTTGTAATTATTATTTAACTGACAAATTGATTGAGTGTGAAGTATATTTATGTTTGACGTAGAAGTCAAATTCGGCGGTCACGCTGTGAAAGCTACTTTTTAGAAATAAAACTCTACTCTACTCTACTCAGGTTCTTATGGGATTTCAGGTTCTTTCAGCTGACTGGCTTGAAACTTTGTCAGATCAACCTCAGTTAAGGCTGTTGACGACCAAGTAATCATTTTTTTTTATTATTACTAGTATAAATCATAAAGGATCATGTACTACCATTATCAGCATATCCTCTTTTATACCTATATTCAACATTCTGCATATCCCATCTGAAAATCAGGTATTCGTGCTTGTTGAGTTGGGAAAAATATAAATTAGGAGCTCAAAAAACATAACTGTCACAAGTAAACGGTCCCCTCCATTACAGATTCCAAAGATCATTAATAGTATAGATAAAGTCATTTTTCCCAGGCATCACCAAAATTTAGGAGAGGGGTGGCAGAGCTATCAGCATGGCTCAGATCTGCCAAATTTCAAACTAAGTACTTTGCTTTCTTGTTTCCTTCATGAGTGGCACATGTACTTCACTTTCTGCTGAGATTTCTCCTAGGAAGTTTGTCTCGACCAGGTGATTAGATATTCTGAGCTTTTTTTCTAAGAAAGGTCAGGTAATCTTTCCTGAAAACATCAATACATTGCTTGTCTTATTGAGAACTATAATTGACTTCACTGTAATGCTGAACTATCAGACAAAGATTATCCAACCTAAAAGAAACCCCAGTTGAAGTCAAGTGTCTAAAGAAACTGAAACTAACTGTTCACCAAGCTAGGAAGGCAACAGAATGCAAAAACTATGACATCAACATTGCTAGTAAGTGGGATTTAAGGCAACTAAATGAACTTCCCACTGAGGAAGATCTTAGCCAGATGGATCAGGACTAGCTCCCCCAAGAAGGAAACAGATTAGTTTTGTAGAGTGACTTTCTGAGACAATCAAGATTAGGTAAAACAAGGATTATCCTTCTACTTGATCCAGTAGGCAAATGGCCTCAATTGATATCCCAAAAATGTAGTTACATAATACACAGGAGGCGTATTCAACCTCAAATTTATATGACCTCGAACTTAGCCTGAAAATCTTACTAAGAAACTTCTGGGCAGTCTGAAACGGGTCCTACGTCATTGAACGTTTCCATCTTAACAGTTAGAACCTTGTTTAGACTGCATTCAAAATTCCCTTTTAACCTTTTTTGGCCAGGTTCGAGGTTATATAAATTCAAGGTTGGATACCCCTCCTGTACAAAGGAAGTGGTGCCCAACTTTGAACTTACAATACCTATAAATTGGCCCCAAAAATAGTAAAAGTGGCCCCAAAAATAGTAAAAGTAAAGTCCTAGGTCATCAGATTTTGTTACTTGGCAGTTATGCTAGGACTGCAAAGTTTCCATCTAAAATTTTACAGGTTACTTCAGAGGTTATGTAAATTTGAGGTTGGTATGTCTCTAACTATTCTCGCAATTTCGTCCTACCTTGGATTTGCTGTTAGCCTCTAAAACGGTCAAATGGGAATAATCAAATATATACACAATATCTACTATCAATAAGTACAGTATCAAAGATCAGAACAAGATTGTTGAAATTTCATTTGCTTAGTGAGTTTTGTTCGACAAGGTATTTTTGACAGCTGAGAACAGTTTGGCACCAGACTTTATGGAGATGTCTCCTGCCCAAGGGGAATCGCCTACTGAGAGGAAAAATAATCCCCCGTGTAGAAGAGTTTCACTTGAGTCATACAAGCAAAGGTAGAAAAAATATCTTTGGATATTTCAGTTCTAGAGACACTAGGAAACTATAACAGTGATCTACCACCTCCTCCCCAGTCTACCACAAAACCCCGGATTTTTTGATATTCTATGACAACGCTGGGTACATCTAGCATTTGGTATACCCTATGCCTAACGCTAAGTACAGTATTCCAGATGTTGTATACTGAGTCCCAATAAAATATTGATGATTCGAGTGATACTGATGCTCAGAATTCAACCAATCAGAATTAGGGTAGCCACAAAAACACCTAGTGGCAAAAATTGGCGATTTTTTTGTAATGAATGCATGAATTGCTGTGAATTTTCCTTATCACATTTACCTATCTAAAACATGTCCAAAAAATATTTTAAAAATACCATTGCATTCAGGACAAAATTGTCTGTTTTGTAAGGCCATCAGTAAGATGTCCTAGCTATTTAATATTATTTCTTAATATTCAATGGAAATTTAGATGTAAAAAAAAGTAGCTGAACTTGCCTACACAAATTTTTTGATACTAGGGAGGAAAAGTCAGCAGCCTATAGCAGCAATAGGTCTATTGGACTATAACCTTGATGATCATATTCATATTTTCTCATCTAACTCACTTGCTGGGGCTCCCCATGCCCTCAAAACCAGCTCAAAATCACCCAGTTTCATAGAATTTCATTGAAGGACATAGTTCCAAGCTGGCCACTAGATGGACAAAACCCTAAAGTCAATGGATGAACAAAGGCATTTCCTTATGTAAAATACTGTTTTCTAAAGAAGATTTAAGATGCTTAGAGGCAAGATAGAGAGGTGATTTTGGCCTCAAATCAAAGCTAAAAGATAGGAGAATCACAGTCTGATCTTCAAAAGCTCAGGTTTGATTATTTTTTTTTTTTGTGGCTACCCTATCAGAATTAATCGGTAGTAGTGAGGTAGATCAGGGTTAATGTAGGGTAGGGTGCCACTACCAGTAAGCGGACAGTTAATTCACTTCCAGTTCTTTCACCTTCTGTAACTCCATCAAATTTCAAGCTATCCCAGAGTATTTGGTCACGTTTTGTTCCAAATTTAAAATGGCCGCCAATGATGAAACGCCG
Organism: Branchinecta lindahli; assembly: GCA_023053555.1. Taxonomy (NCBI): domain Eukaryota; kingdom Metazoa; phylum Arthropoda; class Branchiopoda; order Anostraca; family Branchinectidae; genus Branchinecta; species Branchinecta lindahli. The sequence continues at coordinate 9,392,616 of JAKZAO010000006.1, read as the reverse complement.
GAATCCGGCAGTGTTGTCAAACGAACACAAAAGCTTACGACGCGAAGTCCGTACATTCGTCAAATTAAGCGTCCAAAAAAACTGACGAGTCAAATAGAGCGGACATGTCGTCATGAATAGCGGACAAGGTTTGAATGCACTGACAGAATTGATTAAAAAACTGTGTATTACAGTATGAAACTAACTACAAATCACAACTTGAAAGATCTTTGATCATAATTATCACAGGGTCTAATAACTTTTAGTATTGACTATTAATGACGAGTGATAAATAACCGACGTAAAAAGCGGACAGTGTGACGTCATTAAAAGAGTGAGAAAATGTCATTTTCATTATTTATATTTTGTTCAAGCAATTCTGCTCATGAAATTGTGTGGCGTGGCAATGCTGTGGAGGTTAACGTCAACTGAAGAAGAAAAGTTTAGGGTTTGTTATTGTTTAGGCAGATTTTCCTGTCAGGTTGTACTTTGTCCGCTTTTTACGTCGTGTCCGCCTACTAGTAGCGGCACCCTACCAACTGCTATCCAACGTATGGCATAGCCAGGGCATCCAGTGTTGGGAACTGAATCTCTGGGAACATCTCCAGAACTTAAATATCCAGAGATTTTTTTATAAGCTTTATTCATCTCGTCATCTGATTCACACGAAACTATGGGATTATTTTTCTCCGTAGTGGGAGATTCTCCTGGGCAGGAGAAATCTCCAAAAAGTCTGGTGCCCTACTGGGGAACAGAACGCTAAACTGTTGCATTGTAAACAGCTGCCTCTAGTTTTTCCTGTTTAAGGGCAAATCAGCATAAAAATTGAAAAACGTTAGTGACTAACTTCTATGTAAGTAATTTGATTAAATATTGTTTACCTCAGTATTGTGAACTGTGCGGACTGAATTTTAGCAATTTCGCATATTCTTTCTGATATAACTACTGACACTGTGCTGATAGCACATGTCAAACAAGAATCTCCCAAATACTTCATTAACCCAGTGACTTAAACATGAATACATAGCCAGTCTACTAAAAAAGATGTTAAAAACGTTAGATGATACCAGCATCATCAGTGAGCTCACCGATAAAGTGTACATGCGAAAGTAGAGGGTTTCATCCTACCATAGCAATACGGAAACAACAAAGAAAATATACTCCAAGTGACGATTACCTTCATATTTCACGATTCGACTACCACTTTTTAAAGTTTATTTTCTTGACATTTGGAGATACGATGCTGCTGTGGTTGCGTAGTTTCTTCCCGGCTTCTGGTAGTTGACAAGCATCAACGGCCAACCTAAAACACAGTATAGAAGTTTGAAACGGTCTGTCTGCACTCTGCGTCTGACCTGTGTCCAGCCTGTGTCGGTCTGTCTGTCTGTTCTGTTGACAATTTGACATGACATAAGGCGTATTCTCGCCGTTCCCAAAAAACTCCTTTTTGAGGAGTCCTCGCGTTTTGGTTTGTACCGGGGACTCACTACCGTATTCCAGAGCTGGTCATGAACTCGAGACGGTCTCGGGAGTCGAAATATCTTTTTCATAGACTCGGATTCGCATTTTACGGAGCAGGACTAGAACTCGTCTCGTCTCGAAATCCGGCCGAGCCACAAGTCAAAGTAAACGTCTCGGCCCGTCAATTTTACAAGAAAACAAAGTCTCTAGCGACCAATTAAAAAGATTGCGAATACGACTCGTACACATAAACGTCGCATCTCCGACATCTTTCCTTCTATCCGCCAAGTTTGGCTCGAATCGGAGCATATCTATCAGTTTCCGATACCCCTTCATCTCTCTCACCGTTGCCGAATCCGGTCCGGACGCCAAATAACACATCTAGGCCGCATGAAGTCGCCGCATAAAATCTATGCTTGAATATGTTTCCTTGTCAGTTTGGGCTCAAAGAAAATGAAATCGGTATACTGTCCAACTTTCTTGTCCGCTGACACAATTTCTGGACCGGACCCATGCTAGTCAGTAGTCACTCTGCCCAATTCATTTTTTTTTCGCCACTCCCGTTTTTCATTTCGCAAATTTCACATTTAATTAATACTATTTATAATTTCTATATTAGTATTATTGAAATATTGTGATCCGTTTATATTATGATCCGTCTTTCCTGTTACTCATTTTCTGAAAAAAATATATTTTGCCGACAGCATTGTGATTTTTGGTTGGCATTCATTTTACGCTCTTACTTGCCCTTAGGCCTATATAGCGATCGCAATTTCTGTCCGTTCGCCGGTCTGTCGGTCGGCCCGGGTTTTGCTAGCTCGGACACTTTCTGATAAGCTAGGACGATGAAACTTGGCAGGCATATCAGGGACCCCAATTGATCAAGTTCGAAAAAGTCACTTCCCCCATTCGAGCATCGTGGGGGGGGGGAGTGGAAGGAGGGGGAATCCGGTATCTTGAGGTATTTATAACTTTTGAACGGATAACCGGATCTTAATGAAACTTGATATTTGGAAAGACCTCGAGCCTCAGATTTAAGTCTCCCATTTAAAATTCGGACCGGATCCGGCGACTTTTGGGGGAGATAGAGAGGGGAACCGGAAATCTTGGGAAACGCTTTGAGTGGAGAGATTGGGATGAAACTTGACGGGAAGAACATGCATTAGTCCTAGATTCATCGTTGACATAATCGAACCGGATTCGGGCACTGTGTGGGAGTTGGGGGGGGGGGTCAGGAATTGTTGTGATACCGCGAGTGCGGTACTTCCTGATGTGTTAGTACGATGAAATTGGGCTAGCGTATCAAAGACTCGAACCAACTGACTTGAGAATAGTAGTTTGCATGATTTGACCATCGTGGGGGGAGTGGAGGGAGGGGAATCCGGAATCTAGAGGTATTTATAACTTTTGAACGGATGATCGGATCTTAGTGAAACTTGATAGTTGGAAAGACCCCGTGCCTCAAACGACCCAATTAAAATCAGGACCGGATCCGGTGACTTTGGGGGGAGCTGGAGGGGGGAACCGGAAATCTCGGGAAACGCTATGAGTGGAGGGATCGGGATGAAACTTGGTGGGAAGATCAAGCACAAGTCCTAGATTCATCATTGGCATAACCGAACCGGATTTGGGCACTTTGAGGGACTTGGGGGAGATCTGGAACTCTGCCGGTAGTCCCACGAGTGCGGTACTTCCTGATGTTTTAGGACGATGAAACTGGGCTGGCGTATCAAGGACTCGAACAAATTGACTTGAGAATAGCCGTTTGCACGATCTCACCATCATGGGGGAGTGAGAGATGGGGAATCCGGAATCTATTGGCATTCATAACTTTTGAACGCGAGAACCGATTTGAATGATACTTGGCAAGTGGAAAGAAGTTTCGTCTAATATGTTTCGTGTACAGTCCGAACCGGATCCAGTACTTGTGGGTGGAGTTGAATGGGGGCACAGGAATTTTCGTGGAACGCTTAGCGTCGAGGGATAGAGATGGAACTCGGTGGGAAGAACAAGCATGAGCCCTAAGGCGTATTCTCACCGATCCCCGAGGACTCCTCGGGGAATTGAAGGGAACGGCGATGATACAGGGACTCACTCCACGCGGACTGCGCGTACAGAAAACTGCGAGAACACGGGGAATGCGTCCAAAACGGATTTTGTTCTTAAAACAAACATGCAATTGACAAAATTAGTCTGGATCTCCTTTATTTTTGGTTTTGTTTATTCTGATTATTTTTAATTAATTTTACACTGCACCAGCAAAAATTGATTCCCCTCCAAATCTGAAAGGGAGTCCTTTTTGATGATGGTGATGATAATCGGAGCATTCTTCGTCCGTGGGGACTCGCAAGAATACGGGGAGTGAGTCCCCGGGACAAACAAAAACGCGGGGACTCCTCAAGTGGAGTCCTCGGGGAACGGCGAGAATACGCCTCTAGATACGTTCTTGACAAAACTAAACCATATCGGGGCTCTTTGGGGGGAGTTGGAGGTTTCCGAAGTTTCGTGGAAAATGCTCAGACTCGAGTGAAACTTGATAGCCGGTAAGAGAAGATGCTGTAGATGATCTGTTTATGTGTGTGAACCAGATTCGGCCGTGGTAGAGGGGGTTTGAGGGGTTGGAGCACCGGAAATAGTGTGGCTCGTAGGGACCAAATTAGTGGGATGAACCATTTGCCCTAGATGATCCGAGGCGATGCCAGAAATGCACAGACTCAAGTTAAACTAGATATCCTATTTCTAGGTCCGATCCTAGGGGGTTAAGGGTATTTTGCGACATTCTCATCCACTTTTTTGCAACACCTACTCGTAACAAGTGCCATATGAGCTCGTAGCTATTGTTTATCAAATTATCTAGTATTAAACGCGGAAAAATGTTGATGCATGCTTTTCTTTTGGTCTGGTTAATCTAACTCTATTCTATTCCATTCTCTTTTAAACAGCACACGGATTTCTTGGCTCAGTAGTTTGCTCTTCTGTTTCAAACATTTTCTTCCATAAAATATCCTTCGGTTGAGATACTTCGCCTGGCTCATTCTCTATGTATGAAGAATATAGTTCAGTATTTGAAGAAGCTGAAGTTTTTATGGCATTTGCCCTTCGGCCAAATGGCGATCGCGATTCGGCCATATAGCGATCGCAATTTCTGTCGGTCGGTCGGTCGGTCGGTCGGTCGGTCTGTCGGTCGGTCGGTCCGGGTTTTGCTAGTTCGGGCACTTCCACATAAGCTAGGACGATGAAACTTGGCAGGTATATCAGGGACCCTAAATGATTAAGTTCGAAATAGTCACTTGCTGGATCCGAGCGTCGTGGAGGAATGGACGGAGGAGGAATCCGGAATCTTGGGGTATTTATAACTTTTGAACGGGTAGCCGGATCTTAATGAAACTTGATATTTGGAAAGACCTCGTGCCTCAGACGACCCATTTTAAATTCAGACCGGATCCGGTGACTTTGGGGGAGCTGAAGGGGGGAACCGGAAATCTTGGGAAACGCTATGGGTGGAGGGATCGGGATGAAACTTGGTGGGAAGAACAAGCACAAGTCCTAGATTCACCATTGACATAACGGAAACGGAGTCAGGCACTGCGGGGGAATTGGGGGGGGGGGTCCGGGATTCTGGTGATCCAGCGAGTGCGGTACTTCCTGATGTATTAGGACGATGAAACTGGGCTGGCGTATCAAGGACTCGAACACACTGACTTGAGAGTAGTCGTTTACATAATTTGACCATCATGGGAGGAGTGGAGGAAGGGGGAATCCGGACTATTGAGGTATTTATAACTTTTGAACGGGTGATCGGATCTTCACGAAACTTGATGCGTGGAAAGACCCCGTGTCTCAGATGACCCAGTTCAAATCCGGACCGGATCCGGTGACTTCGTGGAGAGTTGGAGGAAGGAACCGGAAATCTTTGGAAACGCTTAGGGTGGAGGGATTGGGAAGAAACTTGGTGGGAAGAGCAAGCACAAGTCCTAGATACATCATTGACATAACCGGACCGGATTTGGGCACTGTGGAGGAAGTTGGGGGGGGGGGGGGTCCGGAATTTTGATGATCGTGCGAGTTCGGTACTTCCTGGTGTATTCGGACGATGAAATCTGGCTTTCATATCAGGAACTCGAACAAACCGACTTGAGAATAGTCGTTTGTATGATTCGACCATCGTGGGGGAGTTTGGGGATGGGGAATCCGGAATTTAGTGGATTAATAACTTTTGAACGGGAGATCGGATTTGAATGAAACTTGGCAAGTGGAAAGAGGTGTCGTGTCAGATGCTCCACGTCAAGTCCGGACCGGATTCAATACTTTTGGGGGGGGGGGGTTGAAGGGGTTCACCGGAATTTTCATGAAACGCTTAGTGTCGAGGGATCGGGATGGTGTTTGGTGAGAAGAACAAGCATAAGCCCTAGATACGTTCAGACAGAACCAAGATCGGATAGGGGCTCTTTGAGGGGAGTTGAAGAGGGTTTCCCGAAATTCCGGTGATCGCGTGTTAGAATACTTCCGGGTGTGCTAAAGACGAAAGGCGTCGCAGGCGAACATTTTTTAAATGTGTATTTTTCTGGCTTTAGCTACTTCCCAAACAAATTTTAGTTGGCTCAAATTCGAAGTTAAAATCTCACCTAAATGACGTACCGATCGACTATACAGAGACATAAGCATCTGGAAGTATCCTAACACGCGATCACCAGAATCAGGGAAACCCTCTACAACTCCCCTCAAAGAGTTTTTTTGTTTTATTCATAACAAAAGTAAGGGATGCCTATGATATCACAGATCTTTCTGTCTAGCTATGCCTCCAAAAACTTTCACACGGAGTAGGATGTTTTCCGAAAGTTGGTTCATGGCAGTGCTTTCACTCGACGCAATGTTTTTCGAAAATCAGCCTGTTTTCTGCTTAAATACAGGTTTTGGTACAAAACCAGTTGCGTGCTAAACTGTGCGCCACATGGTAAAAATCACGATTTGACAACTGCCGATCTGACAAGCTAGAAACATTCCCTATTCCTGGCAAAATTCACGATAGGCAAGCTTCAAACGTATGTCTGTCATTCTAACGAGCTCGAAACATACGACTGTCTCTTATATACGACTGGAAAATCTGTTCGCAAAATACGACAAGAAACAGGTCATTCGCAGGCAAAATTCACACAATGTGGTGTCACTCTGGCAAGCTCAGAACAGACGACTGTCATTCCGATAAACTTAAAGCACACAACTGTGAACCTTCAAGCTCAAACGATACAACTAGAAAATCTCTTCAATGCCATACGACTAGAAACAGGTCATTTACCGGCAAAATTCATAATATGTATAACTTCTGCCAATCTGGCAAGCTCAAAACGTACCAGTGTTATCCCGGCAAGCATAGGAGACATCAAATGACGATACACTTTGGAAATAAATAGTTGCGTTTTTGCGAATACCATGGTATCTGTTACCACGGTAACTGAGTCGTTCTTGCAGTCACCGTGGTATCTGATATACGGTCCACTGCAAAAACGACTATTACGGAAATTGCACTTTTCGAAGTCATCCCAAAAGAACAAGAGCTGTAAGCTCATATGGCACTTGCATGGGTTGAGATGTATTGTTTGATCAAAAGTACTTTTAAGGTTATCGGCCTTTGTGGTTCAGATGTGCACTTCAAGGGAGCTAGAGAAAAAGTATTTTATTTGTGAACTTGGCTGTAATGATGTGCACTCTAAAGGTGTAGAATTCATCTGTAAGAACAAGACCAAAGGTTTCGATGGGATCCCAAAAATCATGTTGTAAAACAGATATTCAGGAATAAATACGATGATTGATTGATTGATTGATTGAAAAATTTAATATTTGACCCAGACAACTAGGTCTTGTCTTCGCCAGATTCAGTCTTCGCGCGGCTAATCATCTGAGAAAATCAAGTTCAGATATATAAGCCATATCTATTTTGACGATACTGATCGAAACTTCCTGCTTTACTTCTGCCAAATTTTCCAGTTTCGGCCGGATTCCGGGCTAACTACTTGTCCGGCGAGAAAATGGTTTTCACAATCGTGTTCAGCATGTCTTCTTACCCCTAGATCGAACATCTAATCAACTTCAAATAAAACTTTTACTTGCAACAAATTTTCCGGTTTTGGCTGAATTCCGGGCTAACTACTTGTCCGGCGAGAAAATGGTTTTCACCATCGTGTTCAGCATGTCTTCTTACCCCTAAATCGATCATCTAATCAACTTCAAATAAAACTTTAGCTTGCAACAAATTTTCCGGTTTCGGCTGGATTCCGGGCTAACTACTTGTCCGGCGAGAAAATGGTTTTCACAATCGTGTTCAGCATGTCTTCTTACTCCTAGATAGAAAATCTAATCAACTTCAAATAAAACTTCTACTTGCAACAAATTTTCCGGTTTCGGCCGGATTCCGGGCTAACTACTTGCCCGGCGAGAAAACGGTTTTCACCATCGTGTTCAGCATGTCTTCTTACCCCTAAATCGATCATCTAATCAACTTCAAATAAAACTTTTGCTTGCAACAAATTTTCCGGTTTCGGCCGGATTCCGGGCTAACTACTTGTCCGGCGAGAAAATGGTTTTCACCATCGTGTTCAGCATGTCTTCTTACCCCATAATCGACTATCATATTAGCTGTTTCAAAATATTTTGTTTGTCCCTTAATTTAAACCCCCTCCCCCACCCCTAAATGTAGGACTACAGAGCCCATCTACGAACTCGACCTTACTCTTGACCCAAAGAATCCTCACACCAAGTTTCATCAAAATATCTCATTCCCTTCGAGAGTTATCGGGCTCACGGACAGACGGATGGACGGACGGACGGACGGACAGACAGACGTTTTTTCGATGTCATAGGTATCCGTCACTAACGTTTTGGGATCCCAAAAAATATTGAGACAAAAACGATCACAGACCCTTAGGGATCATTGATATATACCGTTTGGTCAAAAGTATTTTTTTGCACTTCTCGGTTAAAATGCGCACTTCAACGGTGATAGAAATTAATTTTGAAGTAAAACAATTGCGGCACAAATCATCTTGGGTTGAGATGTATCGTTTACAAAAAAAGTACTTTTCGACCTGGCGGTTCAGATGCGCACTTTAAGGGAGCTAGAACTTCATTTGTAAGCAAAACCCCTGAGTCAAAAATGATAATGGGCTCATGGGGATCATGAAAATGTAAATTTTGCTCAAAAGTATCTTTCTGAATTTGCAGTCAAGATCGGTACTTTAAGGAATGGTCGGATTTAGAAAGTGGCGGTTGCTAAGCTAATCTTGCCGAATCTTTAATATTCCAGCCAAGTTTCATCGTCCTACCACTAATGGAAGTACCTTAAATCGCGATCGCCGGAAATCCGCCCCCCCCCTCCCCACAGTCACCGGAGTCAATCCGGTTGTGTACAAAGATCAAGACATGACAAAGATCACCAGAGACATGTCCTCTGTTCAATTTATCAAATTTCACTCAAATCCGATCAACCGTTCCACAGTTACGCATGACTCAATATTCCGGATTCCCCCTCCCGCTACTTCCCCCACGACTATCGGATCATGTCAATTTTTATTTATAAGTCAGTTTGATCGGGTCCCTGATTCGCCTCCTAAGTTTCGTCGTGAAAATCTCCAAAACCGCCATCACCGGAATTCCGGGAAAGTCCCCTCCACCCCCCCTAGTGTCCAGATCCAGTCCAAATATATACACGACTTATCTGGAGCAGATGCTTGTTCTTCCCAGCAAGTTTCACTCCGATCCCTCCATTCTAACCGTTTCTCGAGATTTCCGGTCAAGATTTCCGGTATCCCCCCCATCACCCCCATACCTGTCGAATCCGGTCCAGACTTCAAATGGGACATCAGAGGTATGCCATTTATTCAGTTATCAAGTTTCATTCCAATCCGATCACCCATTCGAAAGTTACACACTACTCCAGTTTTCCGGATTCCCCAGCCCTCCACTCCCCCCCAGGTTGTCGAATTGGGAAAATTATTATTTCCAGGTTATTCCGGTCGGGTCCCTGATGCTCCTGCCAAGTTTCATCGTCCTAGCACATCTGGAAGTACCCCAACTCGGAAAAGTGTGACAAAAACTACTTAATTTTCAGAATTCCCGGCCCACCACTCCCCCCCAGATGGTCGGATCGGGAAACTGATTATTTCCAGATTAATTTTGGTCGGGTCCCCGATTTTCCTGCCAAGTTTCATCGGCCTAGCACATCTGCAACAGGGGCGTAATTTGCTATAGGGCAGGGGGGGCAACTGCCCCCCCCCCCAGCTTGATGTTTATCCGTTCGGTCCTTGAGGCGTTTGACCTAATTTTATCGCTTCCTGTGTCGTTTTCGCCTTGGTCGATTAGTAAAATATCTCTTTGTTTCTTTGTTTTTATTACGTTTTTCTTCTTGAACTAAAACTGCTCATTTTCACTTGACTTGGGAAAATCTGCTCCAACTTTGCCCCCCCCCCCAGGATTTTGACGAAATTACGCCCCTGATCTGCAAGTACCCTAACTCGCAATCAGCGGACCGACCGACCGACCGACCGACCGACCGACCGACCGACCGACCGACCGACCGACCGACCGACCGACCGACCGACCGACCGACCGACAGACAGACAGACCGACCGACCGACGGAAAAGTGATCGGTATATGGCACTTGAGCGAAGCTGCAAGTGCCATAAAAACTGATATCCAGTTACATCACTAAGTGCTAAACTTCTTTCTCACTAATTTGACAAAATTCGATGAAAGTGAGATGACTTTCCAGATACCACGACCAGATACCACGGTAGGACCGTGATATCTGAATATCTGTTACCACGGTAACTGGCCAGATACCACGGCAACTGCAAAAACACCTTTTGACCGTGGTATCAGATACCACGATAACTGCAAAAACGACTTTAGACCGTATATCAGATACCATGGTATCAGCAAAAACGCAACTAATGTTTAATACTCTGACCACCATCGGACTATTTTCTCAGACTTTGATACTACAGAACACACCAGACCATACATTAAGAAAAGAGTAGCTACCATCAAGTAGCGTTGGCGATATTCGTTCGATAACGACATATCGGTATATCGGACCAAATATCGATATCGAATATCGAAACGTAAATACCGATACCAAAAAGAAATTTTTTCATTTACAATATTGTAAATAATCCAACATAAGTTACATTTATACATCCAGTTGGAGCAATATGCTGTTCGTTATTTAATCTATATGTATTCGAAGTTTGAGTTGATGCATGATGCTTTTTTACGATAATTTGGCTCTTAAATTTTAGCGAAACGAGACGTATACTATAGCGAAACATGGTACCGAAATATCGATATATCGATTATCGAATATCGAAAGTCAAAATATCGATATATCGAAAAAAAAACAGATATCGCCCAACACTACCATCAAGAACCTTGAGAAGCCACGACTGATTCAACCCCCCTTAAACTCAACAGCAAGGCATTTACCTTCGTTTGTGCCTTATTTGTTCGTAATTTTTATGGCACTTGCCCTTCGGCCAAGTGCCATATAGCGATCGCAATTTCTGTCCGTCCGTCGGTCGGTCGGTCGGTCGGTCTGTCGGTCTGTCGGTCTGTCGGTCCGGGTTTTGCTAGTTCGGGTACTTCCAGATAAGCTAGGACGATGAAACTTGGCAGGAATATCAGGGACCCCAAATGATTAAGTTGGAAATAGTCGCTTCCCCGATCCGACCACCTGAGGGGGAGTGGTGGGAAGGGGAATCCGGAAAAAATAGGAAAAATGACTTATTTTTAACTTACGAACGGGTGATCGGATCTTAATGAAACTTGATATATGGAAGGACCACTTGTCTCGGACCTTCCATTTTAAATCCAGACCGGATCCGGTGACATGGGGGGTAGTTGGAGGGGGAAACCGGAAATCTTGAAAATCGCTTAGAGTGGCGAGATCTGGATGAAAGTTGGTGGAAAGAACAAGCACAAGTCCTAGATACGGGATTGACATAACCGGACCGGATCCGCTCACTTTGGGGGAGCTGGGGGGGGGGGGATCCGGATTTCTAGTGATCCCGCGAGTTCGGTGCTTCCTGATGTGCTAGGACGACGAAAATTGGCAGGCATGTCAGGGACACGAACAGATTGACTTGATAATAGCCGTTTCCCCAATCCGACCATCCGGGGGGGGCTGGAGGGAGGGGAATCCGGAAAAATGAGGTATTTTTAACTTACGAACGGGTGATCGGATCTTAATGAAACTTGATATATGGAAGGACCACTTGTCTCAGACCTTCCATTTTAAATCCAGACCGGATCCGGTGACATGGGGGGTAGCTGGAGGGGGAAACCGGAAATCTTGAAAATCGCTTAGAGTGGCGAGATCTGGATGAAAGTTGGTGCAAAGAACAAGCACAAGTCCTAGATACGGGATTGACATAACCGGACCGGATCCGCTCACTTTGGGGGAGCTGGGGGGGGGGGGGATCCGGATTTCTAGTGATCCCGCGAGTTCGGTGCTTCCTGATGTGCTAGGACGACGAAAATTGGCAGGCATGTCAGGGACACGAACAGATTGACTTGATAATAGCCGTTTCCCCAATCCGACCATCCGGGGGGGGGCTGGAGGGAGGGGAATCCGGAAAAATGAGGTATTTTTAACTTACGAACGGGTGATCGGATCTTAATGAAACTTGATATATAGAAGTACCTCCTGTATCAGACCTCCCATTTTAAATCTAGACCGGATCCGGTGACATGGGGGGTAGTTGGAGGGGGAAACCGGAAATCTTGAAGATCGCTTAGAGTGGAGAGATCTGGATGAAAGTTGGTGGAAAGAACAAGCACAAGTCCTAGATACGGGATTGACATAACCGGACCGGATCTGCTCACTTTGGGGGAGTTAGGGGGGGGATCCGGATTTCTAGTGATCCCGCGACTTCGGTGCTTCCTGATGTGCTGGGACGATGAAAATTGCCAGGCATGTCAGGGACCCGAACAGATTGACTTGATAATAGTCGTTTCCCGGATCCGACCATCCGGGGGGGGGGCTGGAGGGAGGGGAATCCGGAAAATGAGGTATTTTTAACTTACGAACGGGTGATCGGATCTTAATGAAACATGATATATAGAAGTACCTTGTGTCTCAGACATCCCAGTTTAAATCCGGACCGGATCCGGTGACATGGGGGGAACTATAGGGGGGAACCGGAAATCTTGGGAAACGCTTTGAGTAGAGAGATCGGGATGAAAGTTGGTGGAAAGAACAAGCACAAGCCCTAGATACGTGATTGACATAACCGGACCGGATCCGTTCACAGTGGGGGGGTTGGGGGGATCGGAATTTCTAGTGATCCCGCGAGTTCGGTACTTCCTGATGCGCTAAGACGATGAAACTTGGCAGGCGTGTATGGGACCCGAACAGGTTGACTTGAGAATAGTCGTTTCCCCGATCCGACCATCTGGGGGGGTGGGGGTGGAGAGAGGGGGAACCCGAAAAGTGAGGCATTTTTAACTTGCGAACGGGTGATCGGATCTTGATGAAACTTGACGTATAGAAAGATCTCGTGTCTCCGACACCCCATTTTAAATCCGAACCGGATCCGGTGATATTGGGGGGGGGGTCGGACGGGGGAACCGGAAATCTTGGGAAACGCTTAGAGTGGAGGGTTTGGGATGAAAGTTGGTGGGAAGAGCAAGTGAATAGCATAACCGAAATGGATCCGGTCACTGTGGGGGAGTTGGAGGGGATCCGAGTTTGTAGTAATCCCACGAGTTCGGTACTTCAGCTGATGTGCAAGGACAATGAACTTGGCATGCTTGTCAGGTACCCGAACTATTGACTTGAGAATGTCGTTTCCCCGATCCGACCGTCGAGGGGGAGTGTACAAAAGAGGAATCCGGAATCCAGTGGCAAGCTCAGCTATTGAACGGGTTATCGGATTGAACCGAAACTTGATATTTAGAAAGGTGTCTCGTAACTCAGACATCCCATTTCAAATCCGGACCAGATCCGGTGACATTGGGAGGAGTTGAAGGGGCGAACCGGAAATCTTTGTAATCGCTTAGAGTGGAGGGATCGGGATGAAGCTTGGTGGGAAGAACAAGTATAAGTTCTAAATATGTCATCTAGAGCTTTCAGATTGAATGAACCTAGATATCCTAATTCTAGGTCCGAACCGCATTTTTGAATGGCGGGGTGTTTATTGTGAAGTTCTCTTGTACTTTCTCGTACCACTACTCGTAACAAGTGCCATATGAGCTCGTAGCTCTTGTTAATGTCTGTCAATCTCAATCAGCCGTATTTTAAAGTTCGTTATGTTGACGATCCGCAGCTAGCAGTTGTATATCCATATAACATTATATTATATGGATATATCACTCTAAAGGCGTATTCTCGCCGCTCCCCGAGGACTCCACTTGTGGAGTCCCCGCGTTTTTGTTCGTCCCGGGTACCCACTCCCCGTATTCTCGCGAGTCCCCATGGGCGGGGAATGCTCCGATTATCATCACCATCTTCAAAAAGGACTCCCTTTCAGATTCGGAGGGGAATCAGTTTTTGCTGGTGTTGGTGCAATGTAAAATTAATTGAAAATAATCAGAATGAACAAAACCAAAAATAAAGGAGATCCAGACTAATTTTGTCAATTGCATGTTTGTTTTAAGAACAAAATCCGTTTTGGAAGCATTCCCCGTGTTCTCGCTGTTTTCTGTACGCGGAGTCCGCGCGGAGTGAGTCCCTGTATTCTCGCTGTTCCCTTCGATTCCCCGAGGAGTCCTCGGGGAACGGCGAGAATACGCCTTAAGTCAGCTGGGCTCAAGGAATATTTAGCTAGCAGTTGTAAATAACAAGTGATGGGTAACTAGACTGTCGTATCCTAGCCCTTTTCTGTCAAACTTTAAGGAAATACACGAGTCATAGCATTAAGGGTGCCCACAGAACGCGAATCTTTTCCGCCACGCGGCGCGAAACAAATTCGACTTGGAGTTGAAACGGCGGGGCGCGATTTTTTTCCGCTCGCGACGTCAAATTCGCCCAGGCGAACGCGAATTCACCTTCCGCAACTATATCGACGGAAACGGATGTCTGGAATCCGGAAGAACAATAGTTGAGTTTTTGCTGATACCATGGTATCTGATATACGGTCTGAAGTCGTTTTTGCAGTTATCGTGGTATCTGATACCACGGTCAAAAGGCGTTTTTGCAGTTATCGTGGTATCTGGCCAGTTACCGTGGTAACAGATATTCAAATATCACGGTCTGACCGTAAAGAAGAAGAAGTATCTGGTCGTGGTATCTGAAAAGTCATCTCACTTTCATCAAATTTCGTCAAACTGGTGAGAAAGAAGTTTAACACTTAGTGGTGTAACTGGATATCAGTTTTTCTTTTGGGATGACTTCGAAAAGTGCAATTTTGGCAATAGTCGTTTTTGCAGTGGACTGTATATCTTCTTCTTCGGTAGGCTTTTGGCCGTCTCGGACAGCGGTGTGCTCCACTTCGGCCTTTTCTTCATTTTCTACTCGGTTATGAGTAGTAGATTATTCGCCCTTCCATGGTTGCGGTTAGATTGCTTCGCTGAGGTTGAGGGCAGATATCACGGTAACTGCAAAAACGACTAATTGCAGATCCAGTTACCGTGGAAACAGATTAGTTGCGTCTTTGCTGATACCATATCAGCAAAGACGCAACTAATCTGGAAGGCAAACAGAATCCTGCGATTACCTGCGAAAGGCTGATACCAGCTTGTATCCTTCTACAAAGCTATAGTGCTGGGCATGGCTGGTATTTACGTTATCTGACGATAGTGTAGTCCTCGATTTCGAAAAGTAGGACGCAAAATGTACAGATTATCAACAATGAAACAATAACTAATTAAAAGGATAGATTAAACTAATCAAATTTTCTTCTGCACACTTTCCACGAGCCATTTCCAAACTCGGGAAATGAATAAAAAGATACGTATACGCCATCTAGAAACTAGATCGCGATTCGCCCTCGTAAGGTTTGTTTTGCGCACATTTATCCGTGAAAAGTTGAACATTTGTTTAAAGAACTTCTACATCATGAAATAATTAAAATATTTAATTTCTTATGAACTTTTTGTTTTCCTAATGATTTTATAGTCTAGTCCCTATTAAGAGTTATCGTACACCTAGAAAACTCTACTCCGGATGGATATATACGTTTAGAAAAACAGTTCTCACTGAGAGTCTAGATTTAAAAGAATAAAAACATTGGCAAGAACTGAATAGATAAATGTATTAGAGAACTGTGGTATTCTAGAATATGGAAATGTCGTCCCCTAACCTCTTTCGAACTCTGAGGATTGATAACTGGGGGACATTCATTGTGAACAAGTTGAACAATTTGTATCAGCGTGAGAAAGAGTGTGATTTGACTCTTGTCTTCTCAAACAAACAGGAAGTCAAGGTGAGAAATGAAAATTGTGCTTACTGTTGAGTTTTCTGTCAGAAGCAGGTCAAAAGTAGTTAGGTATTTTGGGCCAGAAACACAGTAGAGGTATGCTTATGTCAGTTATTATGTGAAATTTTTTTGAAATTTTGACTTCAGACTTTTTTGCCACTTTGGTCTTTGCCATTTTCATGCACTTGCTGTGTCTAAAGCTTACCACCAGTTAGCCTAACTAAGTAGGTAAGAAGGGCAGCTGAAAACACCTGTGCAGGTCTGGTACAACCTGGGTACAACAGGTATTTTGGATCTTCAGTCTAAGGTAAAACATTGAAATTCGGACACATATTTACGCTCTTTTTCTTCTTTGACGTTTGTGAGGACAGCGTTGCCGGTATCGTTTCACGAATTAGGTTTGTTGAAAGAGCAGAATGTCAGACGTTTTCTTAGCCTCTCCCCAGTCTAGTACACTAGCCCCTTTTCAGGCACGGTGCTCAAATGTCTAGCACCATGCCTGGGTGCTGGACGTTCAAGCACTGTACCTTGGATTTCATGTATGGTGCATGGATTTCAGTACACAGTGCATGCATGAAAAACACAGTTTCTGTCATCACAATTGTGCACCAGCTCGGACAGGGCTGAAATCACCACCATGAATTAGAGAATGCAAAGACAATCCTATCATATTTTTCATAACAAAAACATAAGGACGCGACTGATGATGGAGATGAAAGATCTGACAGCACCCTATCTATTTTCCACATAATCTGCCCCAGGAGCAAATATTTTGGTTGGCTGCTAGGTAGAAAAAGCTGAGGCACAGGACACTTTACATGAAAAACCCTTGACTATGTAGAAAGGAAATGAGGTTTTTCATATCACCCTATCTATTTTCCACATAATCTGCCCCAGGAGCAAATATTTTGGTTGGCTGCTAGGTAGAAAAAGCTGAGGCACAGGACACTTTACATGAAAAACCCTTGACTATGTAGAAAGGAAATGAGGTTTTTCATCTCCATCATCAGTCGCGTCCTTTTGTTTTCGTTATGAAAAATATGACAGGATTGTCTTTGATTTCTCTAATTCATGGTAGTAATTTCAGCCCTGTCCGAGCCGGTTCTCAGTTGTGGTGACAGAAAATGTGTTTTTCATACATGCACTGTATACTGAAATCCATGCATCATACATGAAATCCAAGGTACAGTGCTTCAATGTCTAGCACCCAGGCATGGTGCTAGACGTTTGAGCACCATGCCTGAAAAGGGGCTAGTGTACTAGACTGCCTCTCCCAGGTTTTTATTTTTACGAGAATAAAAGCTTTCTGGCGTGGAAGGGATGCCCCTCTGCTTTTGTGTTCGAAAAGGGAGTAACCATCTCAAACAGCTATCGGACATTACGGCCATACACTTGTTCGTTATGCTTTTAGTCGTGAACGGACAAAATACAACTGTCCGAATAGTTTTATGTCATCAAATACGGTGTCTGAATCAATATTTATTGCATAACTATTCGAACAAAACTAATGACACGATATATTGCAATCAGTGCAACATTTACCAGTTCTAGCAACTTAGCTACGTTAGCCACTTTCAACAGAAGCACTGACCTTTTCCCGGCAATTTTTCGCTTTACGGAACCACTTCAAAACAATTAAAAGGTAAAATTTGGCAAACCTTTTAGTTGAATTTTCCCTCGCCAAATTGTTACAGCGGCCATTCCTAATAACTAATGGCTATTCCGTTTTGTCTGCAAGTGCTAACACTTCGCCGTGATAGATGAAAGAAAACGTCTGATTTGAATTGTTCGATCAACGTGTCCGAATTCCAATGTGTTCGAATTTCAATGTTTTACCTTACCATTTAGCCCAAACTGCAGTGTTCACATTAAAGTAACTGTTCACATGCGCATACCTCTACTCTGCCTCTGCGGTATCTGACCTTGTCCTTGTCCTTGTTTTTACACTAATTCGAATGTTGCCATGAAAATGTTAAAATTAAATGTCCATGCTGCCCTGACAGTTAAGAGCAGGTCAAGAGGCAAAACATGATAACAGTCATGT
Organism: Branchinecta lindahli; assembly: GCA_023053555.1. NCBI lineage: Eukaryota > Metazoa > Arthropoda > Branchiopoda > Anostraca > Branchinectidae > Branchinecta > Branchinecta lindahli. The sequence continues at coordinate 9,374,723 of JAKZAO010000006.1, read as the reverse complement.
GTCTAAAAATATTCAAATTCGGTGTCTTTTCTTTGTTTTGAAGCTGCTTTCGATTTTCTGGCTAGCCTATTAACTTTGCCACTTTGGTAACTCTACCTTTTTCAACATTTTGTAAATCACGGCAAGGGATTCGAGCTCAGGTTCTGAGGTGAGTTTGCTTGAAATAAAAATGGGTTTAACTAGTCATATTGAAGCAATATTTATTTATCGAATGTAAACCATTCAATTAGCTTCAGTCTAGTATGTTTTTCATATTTGTTGGTAAAGGTAATATTATTATTATTCTGTGGGGTAGGCCAAACACATTGGCCGAAACTCAGGCCACAAAAGGCCCATTGTCTCAATCCCCCGATTCACAATTGATGGTAAAACATCACTCTACGATACAATTGATGAAAACATCACTCTATAAAAACAATTGATACAAACATCACTCATTCTACCGCTTTAATTCGCGTTCTTACCTTAAAACCTGTCTAACCTCCCTGTCAACTGAAGGTACCTGGACAGTTCCTTTAATCTGGCTTTTCTCACTACCTCGTGGAAATCGACGCTCGGAGAGTGGAATGCTTCCAGTCGTTGCCTTGTCCATGCTGGGCACTCTTGAACAAAGTGATTATTTGTCTCTTCCTCTATTCCGCAATGGGTACATATTGGAGACTCAATTTTTCCTGTATTTGAATTGTGTTTTCCAAGGTTTCCAATTCCAGTAACAACCTGGATGATTCCCCGGATTTCATCTTTTTTCATGGCGACTAACCTTCTTGTCAGTGCCTCGTTGCGCGTGGGTATTAAACTTCGCGTGGCTCGACAATCCACTCGGTTTTTCCAAGTTTGGTCTACCTGTTTATTCATCCATTCCCGGATTTCTGTCTTCCACCTACTTTCCGAAATGGGAATAAAGGGTTCAGGTCCAAACGTAATTCTTTTGGTAGCTTCCTTTGCTAGCGCATCGGCTTCCTCGTTCCCTAGGATACCAGAGTGTCCCGGGACCCACATCAAAGTGATTTGATTTCCATTGTTTGCAACAGCATTAACCTTGTTAAAGCATTCCATCTCTAATGGCTGTTTGCTTTTCGGGGTTTCAAGAGCCTTTAAGCAAGCTTGATTATCCGAAAAGACAAAAATCTCTTTACCAACAACTCCTTTATGCAGAAGTCTATCAAAAACTCGCAGAATAGCGAACATCTCAGCCTGGTAAACTGACGAAAACCCCCCCCAGGTGAGTGAACAGCAATCTCTGGCTCTACATTTGTTTCGAACAGTATAGATGCTGCTCCCGTCAACTCATTATATCGCGAGCCGTCAGTGTAGCATCGGATCGCTTCTGGATTAGTTAAACTTTCCAGAAATCTTAAGGTCTCGGACCTCGTCTCAATTTTCACTTCAAAACTCTTTCCACTTTTCATCGTAGTAACAGTTTGATCTTTGGGCATATTCAGCACTGGGAGCTCATTCATCCATTTGTTGCAAATATCCAAATGGCTTCTCTTTCCAATTCTTTCGTATCTGAGATCTCACGGTCCCTCATGTTGGAACCAATGAGCTCAGCCCTCAGCTGCTTCAAATACGCTCTCCAATCAGTCTTTCTTATATCCTTGACGGTATAATTTTGTTTAGGAGTTATTCCAACACTAAATCGAACAAAACAATGATCCGAAAGTGAAGGAATATCACTAACATGCCATCCCAGAACAGAGTCTGCCATGGCTTCATTAAAAATTGTTAGGTCGAGTACCTCCCTTCTATTAGCCACTACGAAAGTAGGCTTCTCCCCTTTATTACTCCACCTCAAATCTTCACTCATTAAATATTCAAAAAGTTTTAAACCTCTTTGATTTGTGTTAGTGCTACCCCATAGGCGGTGGTGTGCGTTCGCATCGCACCCAACCACTAACGGTAGCTTTTCCAGCTTACAATATTTCAAGATTTGTTTTAGCTCATGTGGTGGTGGGTCCTCCTCATGGGCCATATAAACCGAAGCGAAAACCATTTCCTTTTTCCCAGTTGAACCGGGGCAGGAAACTCTAATTGCTACAACATCCCTTGAACAGAATTGTTTTAGCATCCATGCATTTAAATTTTTGCTACTATACAAACAGGATCTGGAAACGTTACCTTTGCAATCGGCCACGTGCAGATCCGCTCCTCTTATTGCTCCTCCAATCTTGCCGCGGTGATTCCACGGCTCTTGGACCATCACAATGTACCATGTCTTGTCCTCCAAAACTTTCCCAAGATTGTAGGACGCTGCTTGACAGTGGTGTAAATTAATTTGCCGTGCTTCTAAAGAACACGTCTCAATCATCAATTGGCAATCTGAAAAACTTGTACGCATCTTTTAAAAACAAAATAAAAATGAAAACAAAAAATCAAAAGATGCGTCTCCTTGGGGGAATTCTCAAATTCCTTAATTTCCATCATCTGGGGATGCTGCTGTTGAGTACAGCGGCTTCATTAAGATCGTTGAATGGCCGCAGTGAGGTCGGAAATCTAACCTTTCAATTTCTGTTGCCACATCTTGTTCGACATCAACCTTTATAACCATGCCCTCAGGGGTGACTTGGGTTGATGCAATTCGGAGTTTACCCCTAGTCAGACCAGCATTGCATCTGATCAACAACTCAAGGATCTTTTCAGGTTCTCGTTTACGTCTCTCTAATATGGAGAACCGTTTATAGGGCGGTACATCGCCAGGTGCAAGGGCGTAGTAACCAACCCCATCCTTACCTGATAGTTTCTGGACTACCTCTTTTGCCCAGGACACCGTGCTATCATTGCACGATATCTTCACACTGTCACCCACCAGCTTTGTATAAAAGATAGTGGGTATAGTATCCGCCGATCCTTCGTAACCAACTATCGCGTCATCAATCCCGTCCATAATAATGTCAAGATCTTCAGCGGTTAAAGCGTTTTCGTTTCGTGAACGAATTTTGAGGGGTATACCCTGGGCCGCCCTTGCGTAGCTCCGGTTTTTGTTTGCCTTAGCATTTAGGGCCATCTTTTTACGCTTCGAGGGTTGCCCCTCCTCTGCAGAACGGCTCGAATCCCTCTTCGCCCCACCTTCTTTAGGGCTATTCGAGTCTTTCTTTGTCTTGGGGGCTGGTAACCCTTCTGGTGTTGAATTATTTGATGCGGCTTTGCGATTCCGCTTCTTACCTTTGTACGCGGGGGTCACACTGTCGCGGACGCCAGCGCCACTTCCCCCGGGTCTATCATTAGCTGAAAGGCCTGCGGCCCTGCTCTTATTAGGTGCATTTTTGTTCTCTGGTTGGTCTCTGGTCTCCTGCCAGTTAGTAATTTTTGTGTTTTTTCGCACGCCAGAGAACTGAGAACAGAGACCTGAGTCCGTTTTTGTTCTCAGTTCTCTGGTGGATAAGCCTCACCAGAGAACTGACTTCGCTACTCAGTTCTCTGGTGACCATCCACCAGAGAACTGAGAACAGAGAACTGCGAACGAAAACGTCATTTTTTGGCAAAACAGAGAACAGAGACCAGAGAACTGAGACCTGAGAACCATGAACAAAAATGCACCTATTGTTGCTTCCTTTGTTGGTGAGTTCCCCCTCCAGGAGCATCATTGCTTGTTTTGCAGGGTCCTCCTGCAGGGTTTGTTGGGCATTTTTATCTGCCGTTTTGCTGGAAGCCAGCTCATCTGTGTCAATAGATTGACACTCCATCGATGGAGTTTCATTGCCTTGGATCTGTAAGACCTTGTAGGCGTTTCTGTCATTTACAGCTGATGGAGCCTCACTGCTTGGGGTTGGAACAACCTCGCAATCAACTGTTTCCATCACTGATGACGATGTTGACAGCGGGTTGGGATCCTCAGCGAGCAAATTCTCTGCGAGGGCCAACTCTTCAACCGTCACATCTTGGGGATTTGGGGAAAGTAAATCCGTGTTGAGTTTTTCTTCAATCTCATTTTCAAAATCCATATCAACTTTCTTCAACTCAAGAGGTCCAGACTTTTCAGTAACTTTTATTGGGGCCAAATATGATGGGGCTTACCTCTGGGAATGAAACAAGTCGTGGCCTCGGGAGAGCCCCCCGCCCTACCCTACAAGCTCCCTCCTGGTCGCCAACCAGAATTATAAGGTAGGACAAGATTATTCACGTGCTGATAGGGCAGCCTCCTGGGCGGCAACACCGGGTTCGGGTCTGCAAAAAAGACCAGCCAGTCGGTAAATGCCTTGTCCCCCCCAAAACATTTTGGCTAGTAACGCCTCTGCTCGATTCATGGCGATATATAACTATTTCTAGAGGTAATGAAATGTGATGTGCTGCCAACCGTGGTTGTATCTCAGTTGAAGTTGAAATCTCAAAATACATGTGAATCTGGGTGCTAGTCTGTATTTCGTTCAAGTTGGTAAACCTTCGTTTTTTTAGGTACACAAAGTGTTAATGTATGCCTCTTCAGGCTTCATGGTGAGATGTATAAATAGCAATCCTCAGAAGAATGTTATTTTGTTATCTAACGAATTTCAACATGAAGCAAGCTTAGCAATTATTGAGTAAGTCATCTCTCATTATCTTCCTTAGTTAATCTTATTCGTGCTAACAGTAATGATTTTACTCTTGCATCTTTTTTCACCAGCTATTCTTATTACACTTAGTAGGCTAACTGACCCAAAAACTCAGCTTCAGTCTGCAGACTTTTGTAGTCACAGAAGGTCTTTTGTGCTTAAGCCAAAAGAACCTCCGTCTTTGGACCCATGCACCGATTATGGATACCCCGACAAAACTAAGCAGAGCTAGATCTACTTGCTGAGCTTTGAGTTGACGTCCGTCTACTTCCCTCTTAGCCGCTGTGCATTGAGAGGAAAAGACTGTAGCAGGCGTGTATGAACCACCTCTGCAGAGCGCCACTTGTGACGTCACAATGTTAAACAACCAATAGTCTGCTTACTCTCGACTATTCTTCGGGGCTCTTGTGCAATGTGCTGGTTGTAGAGGTAACGAATTGTGATGTTCCGCGTATCTCCTACCCTCCGCTCAGTCGTATCGGACAGGGCATCCGAAATCTGTTTGACTCCACATGATTCCATTTATGGGGCATTAACCAAGTTCAGTGACGAACCCACTTCGAATTACCCACATCTTCAGGAATACTAGAAGACCCACCGCCCTGCTAGTTCTGTGCGCTAGGCAGTAAAAAGCTTGATTATGTGAATTTTACGTAAAAAAAAAATCCCAGCCATGTCATAAGAAGTGTCTTTGCAGATACCATAGTATCTGATACCACAGTACCGTAACTGGGTCTGCATTTTGTCGTTTTTGCAGTTATGGTATCTGATACCGCGGTTGCTTTGCAAACGACAATTGCCAAATCCCCCCAAAAAATATCCCCCGAAAGAACAAGACAAAAGGTTTCGATGGGATCCCAAAAATTTAATATTTGATCCAGACTTGTAATCGAGAATTGTAGATGCGATCTTCGTCAGACTCCTTGAATATTTTTACTAAAATATTTTTACCAGTGGCTACTGATTTCCTATGGTCTCTGTATGGAGAGGGCAGTGTGCACCCCATTGTTGAGGATTGTCCTCACCGTACAAGCTCTTGTTAGGTTCATCTATTCAGGAAGACTGGACGTGAAGGAAGGGATGGTTGAGCAGATCTACTCTGCTGCCAGACTATTTGATATACCTGTCCTGGCAAAGCTGATGGACTCTCAGCGGTTGCTGTTACAAGAAGACAAGATTATTGAAACCAGGAAGCCAGAGCCAAGACCTCAGTCGCATCCCCCAGTTTTACACAAGGAAGCTGTAACACCCAGGCCTACTCCTACGTAAGTTGCTTTCTTGCGTAGGCTATTATCCTTAGCAAAAAAAAAAGCAAAAGCAAACTTTCGCATGCAAACCGATTAGGGTTCGCGTAGCGCAGGTGCCGATCTCCTGATTCTCTGCCCTCGGCCGGGGTGCAATGCGTGGTTGGGGGCAAGTCATCCGACGCTTTCCCGTGCTTTTCCCTAGATTTCTCTAGGTACCCATTTAAAGCTGGGTGGACTTTTGGCTTGTCTTACGGGGAAACGCCACTAACCCTCGCCCTAAACCAAACGGTCGGCACAACCGAGACTCGAACCAGCGACCCTTCGCTCGTGAGTTCGGCGCGATAACCATTCGGCTACGGACGGATGTATCCTAAGGACAATATATATTTATATTTTATATATATTTATATAAAATATATGTATTTGTATACAATTTTAATTAGTTTTTATTTTAGTTGAGTCGATATGTCGAAATTATTGGACGCTAGTTCCATTTAAGTACGTACACTAAGACCGTTACGACATGTTTAATTTGCAATGCTATTACATGTATATGTTTCGAATCTGATCCTAGAAAGATGAGAAACCAACTGTCGACTACGTCCGGCTTTGGTTTTTATGGCACTTGCCTTCCGGCCAAGTGCCATATACCGATCACTTTTCCGTCCGTCTGTCGGTCGGTCGGTCAGTCCGGTGTTTGCGAGTTAGGGTACTTCCAGATGTGCTAGGACGATGAAACTTGGCAGGCTTATTAGGGACCCGACCAAACTAACTTGGAAATAGTCACTTGCCCGATCCGACCACTGTGGGGGGGGGAGGGGAGCCGGAATCCAGAATTTAGTGGCATGCATAACTTTCGAACGGGTGATAGGATCTTAATGAAACTTGATATTTGGAAATACGTCAAGTCTCAGATGTCACGTTTCAAGTTCGAACCGAATCCGATGAATGTGGGGGGGGGGGGTCGGAGGGGGGAACCGGAAATCATGTGACACGTTTAGACTTTAGCGATCGGGATGAAACTTGGTGGGAGGAACAAGCACAAGCCGTAGGTACATCATTGACATAACCGGATCGGATTCGTGCACAGTGGGGGGAGTTAAAGGGGGGGTCCGGATTTCCAGTGATACGGAGTTAAGTTACGTCCAGGTGGGCTAGGACAATTAAAGTTTAACTGAAAAGCCAACTCATTTGTGTGTCATTTAATTGGATACACTGAATTATTTGGATTCTGCAAAGGGATTTTTTGATTTTCCACTATCTGCGCTAGTTATGAGGCTCAGAATATCTCCAGCCGTCCCCACAGCGTAAATTCTACTATGACGCGGGAAATTTTAATCTCAACACAAATGCGGCTTTTCAGGGGGCAGTGGTGAGATTGGTGAAGACTACTTAGTGCCTGAACAAAAACAAATTGATAAATCTTTCTCGTAAGGCATACAGCAAAAATGCAAGCGCATAGAGGCACCACAAATCACACGGAAATTCCACTATTTGAAAATAGATTATTCGTGAACAGCGGAACAACGAAGTAACTCATTTTCAGCGGTCTTCAAGCCAATTTAAGTGAATAAGTGATAGGTAACTAGATTGTCGTATCCTAGCCCTTTTCGGCTAAACTTTAAACTTGGCAGGCAAATCAGGGACCCGACCAGATTAACCTGGAAATAGTCAACTTCCCGATCCGACCATCGTGGTGGGAGTGGAGGGAAGGGGTATCCGGAATCTCGAGGTATCTAAACTTTCGAACGGGTGATCGGTCATAATGAAACTTGATATGAAGAAAGACCACACGTCTCGGATGTCATATACTCATATAATATACAAAAACGGATTCGTCAGCTCCATTGCTTATGTAGCGATATTTCGGCCCTTCTTGGCAAGGGTCCTCTTCGGCTGTAAGTCAATTTCCGTTCAAATCCGGACCGAATCCGATGAAGCGGGGGGGGGGGGGGTCGGAGGGTGGAACTGGAAACCTTGTGACACGCTTGGAGTGGAGCGATGGGAATGAAACTTGGTGGGAAGAACAAGCACAAGCCCTATGTACATCAGTGACAGAACCGGACAAAATTCAAGATTCTGTGGGGGAGTTAGAGGGGGATTCCGGAATTCCGCTGATCACAAGTTAAGATACTTCCAGACGTGCTAGTACGATGAAACTTGGCTTGAAAATTTGAGACTTGACATGATTGGCTTAGAAATCGTCAGTTTCCTGATCCGACCATCGTGGGGGAGTGGAGGGAGGGATAATCCTGAATCTTGAGGTATATATAATTTATAAACGGGTGACAGGATCTTAATGAAACTTGATGTTTGGAAAGACCTCGTGTCTCAAATGTCCTGTCTAAAGTCTGGATGTAATCCGGTGAATGCTGGGGGGAAGTGGAGGGGAGAACCGGAAATCTTGTGACACGCTTAGAGTAGAGCGATTGGGATGAAACTTGGTTGGAAGAACAAGCACAAGCCCTAGAAACAGTAGTGGCAGAACCGGACCGGGTTCGGGCACTGTGGGGAGAGTTGGAAGGGGGTACGGAATTCCGGTGATCGCGAATCAAGGTACTTCCAGATGTGCTAGGACGATGAAACTTGGCTTGGAAATTAGACACTTGACAAGATTGGCTTAGAAATTGTAAGTTCCCAAGTCCGACCATCCCTTAAAGCACAACTCTTACTAGAAATATTCTTTTCCCTATGAAATGGATCAGAAAAAAACATTTTCGAAAATACCATTACTTTCCATCTTAAATTAGCGATTTTCTTATTAGCGCCTGTCGAGTATGTCCAGCCTTCCTGCTCTCCGACGCGGCAGCTGGGCGCAAAACATTTGAAAACTGATCGCACCGTGGTTCAAAAGTGTGAAAACTAAGCAAATAAAAGAAGTAATAAATAAAAGCTTCTCAGATCCTTATGTGTGAAAGAGTTGTCAGCAGACGTTGATGATCCCGGCAAACGTTTCGTTGTGTGACGGGCAAAACTCGGCAAGGCCAAAAAAGCGCTAAAATTTTGTAGGCACAAAACGAAACAACGGAGAAAGGTGGGGATTTTAGAAGCTTATAATTCTGTATGGGAGCTAGATATGTTATAAAAAGCAGAATAAGCAAGAGGGGTCCTTTAAAGTACTAATCCTAACCGCAAAGTACAAAAAATACTTTTAAGCAAAATGTACATTTTCGTGATCCCTATGAGCCCATGGTCTTTTTTGCCTCAAGCGTTTTGATTACAAAGGATCACAACAATCCCACGAATTGACGAATTCCCACTTGCATCCACTGACCCAGCCTTGCAAGTGCCATATGAGCTTCTAGCTCTTATTATAATAAAGCATTGATTGGTTGAGGAACGTCTCATATATTATAGAGAAATGTGCAGTATTTAATACAAAAGGTGGCACGATGATGGTTCGTCTTGAAACATAACACTTAAAAGGCAGATGTAATATCATAATGTTTAACGCAAGGATGCGCAAACATGTGTTGTCTTCTTCTTCTTCAGTAGTGTAGACCGCATCGGACAGCAAATGCTCCACTTCGGCCTTTTCTTCTTTAGTCATTTTACTGGTTGTTGGTTTCTGCTGTCGTCATTACGTCATTTTCTCTTTATTAAACTGCTTCGCTGATTTCGAGACTTGTCAGAAATTTGATTCGCAAACTCAAACTTCTGACATCGTACCTTTTCACCTTTAATTCATATTTCATGTCTTTCAGTCGGATGGAAGAACCTCGACCCACGCGTTTCTTTGGCCCTGCCCTCACATTGACCCCAACTGACTCCGTAAGCGGGGACATGACTTACAATGCGCATGCGTTGGAAAACCAGATGTCCTCCCCCCTTTTGCCTTCGTTAAGAGTCACAGCTGCCGCCCTGCGGAGGAAACGGAATGAAACAGTTTTCGAGGAGCTTAAAGCTGCCACTCCCAGTGGTCAAAGAGCAAAAAACGCCAGTGAGACAGGGCCTGTACCGAAGAGACTGTGTAAAGAGGAATTGAGAGGTTAGTTTGCAATCGGTATCTTTAGAGTTGCTTTACGGTAGAGCAGGGGCGTCCCGAGGGGAGGGGCTGCACCCCTAACCCTCAGAAGGACAACACAGTGTACCGGAACGTTCACCGGGTGATTCCGGTAATCTCCTAGGGGACATTTTCGCGTGAACGGCGTTGTTCAACAGGACAAGCCATCATCATGATATGCGTTTTCTCGTGGATGGCATCCTCATGATAGTCATTTTCGCGTGAATAGCTGAACGTGTGATGTCAGAGTTGAGCTCAAGACCATCGGTTTGTTCAACAGTGGTCCGGGAGCACTGTTGAACAAAACTGCGCGTAATTGTTGAGCTCAACAAATTGTTGTGAAGATGGCATCATCCAATGACATTTTCGCGTGGATGGCACCTTCTGTCGTAATGACGTAATCGTAATAATTCTGTCCCTAAATTTCTGTAGCATTCAAAAATGAGGTAACTTCTGAAATTTACATCCTTTCCAACTACAAATACTGTTCCAGGAATAATACCAGGGTACCGTCTACTCCAGTTTCAACAGCCTTCTCGACTCGCCAGGAGAGGCGAGGAGAGCCTCGAAACAAAAAAAAGGTTTGAAGATATATTCGAAGTCTTTCATGAATTGAAAGATGTCTTACCAATAGTATGGAAAACGTTAAAGCTGGCCAAGACAATCCCTGTTACCTCAGCAAAATGGGAAAGAATCTTTAGCAAGTTGGTTAAGACCACCCTGTGTTCAACTAATCGCATGTTAAACAGACCTAGTTGACGAATGTGAAATTGGATGTGTTATGAATAAATGGAAAACAGTTAAACGCGACGAATAAATGTGTAGGGTGGGTCGAGGTCGAAGACTTTTTAGTTTTAAGTGACAATCTTAAAGTTTAACCGAATATGGCTGAGATCCAACAGTCTAGTAACGTAGGCTATCACTTACTCAAATATTCTGGAAAACCCGATAAATCCGTTTTATCGTTTGTCCGTTTTATCCAGGGATAGTCGATTTCATAGAATGAACTTATTTGTGGTACCTCTATGTGCTTTGTCCCTCTACGCTTGAAATACCTACGGAAGGATTTTGGGAGATACATCAGAAATTACAATCTTTTACGATCACGAGTAGAGCACTGTACCTCGAAGGCAGCGAACGAACAGTAGTAGAATCCATACATCCAGTACGATCTATAGGAAGGACTTCAGAATCGCCCAGTCGCGTCACCCGTCGAAAACAGACAGGAATGGCCGAAGGGGTAGTTTCTTTGATATTCTACATTCTTAGGCATCAAGGAGTTCGATGACGAACGGAGGCTGAGGAAAGAGCAACTTTTGGGCGACGAAGATCCCATCTTCACTACAGATGATGCAGACGACTATGCTCCAGATCTGGGAGAAGAGGATGAAGATCTTGAAAAAGAAGAGCCAGTTAAGGTAGGCAGACCCTAGAGTTCCTAAAGGAAATATCAGCTTGTAATTAAAATAATAGCGTAGTGCGTCAGAAAATACGCTCGAAGAAATTGGGAGTAGTCCTATTGCGCTGAGTCAAAAATCTTATCTATAATACCACCAATTAATCAAGACATTTAATCCATCAAGAAGCCATATACTAACACTACAACAAAGAACATAAATAAACAAGTGAATAAATAGAGCCACATAAACTATCACATCCATCTTTCTCGTCCATTTTGACCTATACGGCAAAAACAGGCGACGCCACACAGTTACACAGATTGTGTTCCACCCTTGTAACAATAGTAACTATTATTTACTATTTTCGACCCAAACTCGTGACAAGTTACTACGCCGACCGTTCCAACCTTCTCGAAATAGTAACTACTTGCTTACCACGCTCGGGAGCGTAGCTAGCGTGGGAACTACGATCTCTGTAACGTGATTGGCCCGATTAGCTCGTTGCACGATATTTTGCCGAAAAGAAAAATGTGTTCCATCCTTGACGCAAAAAGCCAGGATCCGTGACATCATTAACGACGGTAAGTAGGGTGGAACACGCTCTATACTAACGTTTCAGCTTTTGATTTCTAAGTCGACTTCTTCTAATGTTTAATGTTTAATGTTTAATGATAAATAAGCGGATACAACATTTCATGCGCGAGCAATTTGGTAGATCTTTGTCACTGTACATACAAAACAACGACAACCAATACATAAACTTGTAAACAACCGATAACGTATTACATCAGCTGATTGTACTTTTAAAAACTTCTTCTCACCTCATTCCTTTTAGGCCGAAAAGACCCCGGAGCCTCCACCCGCTATTAGTACCAAGGAAATGGAAGTCACCGTTATTCAAGGCAGCACACCAAACAGCTCCATCGTGACTCTGTACGATACGGAAAAAAACGTCTTAATGACAAAAGAAATACCAGAGGGACCCTTGGAAATCAACGTCCCTAATAAGCTCATTGGAGAAATTCTGAAGTCTGTACCTCAGCTTGTGCTGGACCAATCCAGTGTTCAGCTGAAAATTGTTAAGAAGTATCTGGATGCGACTAGAAGAACGATGAAGACTCGAATCTCGAGGATTGCGTTGAGGGCCAGCACGACCGATAAGCCGCCGGGAAAACAACAAGCCACGCCACAACCGGTGAGTAACTGTTATGACTCATATAATTATCTACTATGTTTCCTCATTCATACATATACCCAAGACTTCGAATTGTAGGATGCGTACGTTGCAAATTTTACTCCTCCTGTGTGCTATTCCTTGCTGGTTTTTACCCGATTCTCAGGAAGAAAGACATCAGTCGAATGCGAACATGCTTCTTCAGATACCTCCGTTTTCTTCTATACCTTCCTCGCCGCGCTCGCAGTCAACGAATCATGGCGAAGTCCAACTATGAAATTAAAAGAAATTAGTGAACATTTTTTGTCATTGTCCAGCCGCCTTCCTGCCCACTGCCCTATTCGCCAGCTTATTCAGTAAATTCACTCTTTTTCTTGTTTTGCTGTGTATTTCTTGTTATGCGTTTTTATGGCACTTGCAGCTCCGCTCAAGTGCCATATACCGATCGCTTTTCGGTCGGTCGGTCTGTCGGTCGGTCTGTCGGTCGGTCGGTCGGTCGGGCGGGCGGTCCACTGTTTTCGAGTTAGGGTACTTCCAGATGTCCTAGGACGATGAAACTTGGCAGGCATATCAGGGACCCGATATAACTAACCTGGAAATAATCAGTTTTACGATCCGACCATCTGGGGGGGAGTGGTGGGCCTTGGAATCCTGAGAATTTAGTAGTTTTTGTAAAACCCCTACCCCTTTCTTCTCACTAGTAGGTCTGCGCACGGCGTGACGTCACTCTTTGCATCGGATCACTCTGTTAACATCGGAAAGAGCTAGTGCATTCGAGGGTCAAAGGGGTTTGTATATGTGATTCAGTGCGGGGGAATATGGAAAATTGAGTGTTGTGTAACTTTCGAACGGGTGATCGGATTGGGACGAAACTTAATACCTGAATGAATGACATATCTCTGATCTTCCATTTGAAGTCCGAACCGGATTCGACAGCTATGGGGAGTTGGGGGGGGGGGGGGAAGACCGGAAATCTCGAGAGACGGTTATAGTGGAGGGATTGGAGTAAAACTTGCTGGGAAGAACAAGAATCTGCTCCATATAAATCGTTTACACGTTTGGACTGGACCCGGACACTTGGGGGGGGGAGGTGGAGGGGAGTTTCCCGGAATTCTGGTGATGACAGTTTTTGGGATTTTCACGACGAAACTTGGGAGGCGTATCAGGTATCAGGGACCCGATCAAACTAACTTGTAAATAAAAATTCACTCGATCCGATAGTCGTGGGGGGATCGGAGGGAGGGGGAATCCGGAATATTTAGCCATGCATAACTTTGGAACGGGTGATCGGATTCGAGTGAAATTTAATAACTGAACAGAGGCCTGTGGTGATCTTTTTCATGTCCGGACCGGATCCGACAAAAATTGGGGGGGAATACGTAACCGGATTGGACTGGAGAGATCGGGATGGAACTTTGTGGGAATAACAAACAAGTCCAAAACCGAACCGGATTGGCTCCGGCGACTGTGGGGGGAGTTTGAGGGGCGGGTCCGGAATTCCGGTGATCGCGAGTTAAGGTACTTCCAGATTTGCTAGGACGATGAAATTTGGCTGGAATATTAGAAATTCGACAAGATTGGCTTAGAAATCGCCACTTTTCAAATCCGACCATTCCCTAAAGTACCAATCATGACCGCAAATTAAGAAAAATACTTTTAAGCAAAATATGCATTTCCATGATCCGCATGAGTCCATGATCATTTTTGCCTCAAGGGTTTTGCTTACAAATGAAGCTCTAGCTCCCTTAAAGTGTGCATCTTAACCGCAAGGTCGAAAAGTACTTTTTATCAAACGATACATCTCAACCTATGATCATTTGTGCCACAAGGGTTTTGCAAAAAAAAAATAATTTCTAGCACCCTTAAAGTGCGCATTTTACCCGCATTAGCGGAAAAAAAATACTTTTGATCATACGTATATATCAATGATCCCTAAGAGCCTGATATCGTTTTTGCCTCAAGGGTCTTCCTTACAGATGAATTTCTAGTGCCTTTAAAGTGCGCATCATTACAGCCAAGTTCTACGACAAAATACTTTTTCTCTAGCTTCCTTAAAGTGTGCATCTGAACCGCGCAGTCGAAAATTACTTTTAATCAAATAATACATCTCAACCCATGCAAGTGCCATATGAGCTTACAGCTCTTGTTTGTGTGTGTGTATATACTGTGCAAATGCCTAATTACTAGGCTGCACGTAATAAAACCATTCATTCACTATCCACCCTAGCAACATTTGGCTGATTAGCAACTGTACGCTGAAGAGTGTGCCCAAACACACATTCAACCGACAGGTACCTCAAGTCCTTCGTACCCTACTTCGTACACCACTTTAATTCGATGATGTAATCATTTAAGTTAATTTTGTTCACTGATTGAAAATTATGGACCTTTAAAGCTATTGAACGTGTCCGAAAGCTTTTTAGTGCTGTAAATGCTGCGTTAAAGGAACAGTAAACTTGACTACGCAACTTTCGGCCATCGAATCGCCCGGGGGGGCTTGGATAAATATATAGGGTCTTATTGTCGACAGGCCCCCCCTTCTTTGTCATCTCGAACTGTCTCGAACCCCCTCCTTAGTGTTCCCAAAGCTAGCTGGCAGGCCCTTGCCCCTTATGCACTGTAATTATGCACTCATGTACTGTAAAAAGTTCGCCTTTTTACATGTAGACCACAGAGTAACGACCTCCCGACTAGGCGGCCGGGGTTCGATTCCTAGTCGCGGCACACAAACCTTTTGCTTTTTGCAAACCTTTTGCTCAGAAGTCGAATTCTCGGAAACTGCCAGGAAACTGCAATGGTCGTAACGAGAATTTTTCTTACTCTCAATATCGACTCAGGGTACATTCTTGATATGTTAGCTAGCTCCCCGAGTCAAGTTTTCTGTTCCTTTAAATGCTGCATATTTATTTGTTTTTGTCCGAAAGCCGTTACCTTTATTTCTTCTCTGACACCTCTAGAATAACAAAATTTGAATCAGGAAGAAGAAGAAGAAAAAAGAATTAGCTGTGTATAGGACGACTCAGACTTCGTAAAGTTTTTCGCAAAGTATGCTCCGTAAAGTTTGTCGCCGCTCAGACGGGGATTCGACTTAGACAACATTACGAGAATTTTTTGTGGCAATTTGTTCTAGAAAGAAAGAGATTCTAGAAAGGCACTAGGAGAATCACCATGCTCCACAGTTTCTTCTTGGAAATTCAGCATAAAATTTAGCATCTTTGCTGAATTTTTCGATGAATTTTATGCTGAATCAATGCTGTGTTAACTGAGCGAAAATTTAAGTCCGAAAGCAAAATGCTGCATAAAATCCTGGATTAATTCAGCATTTTCGTTCGTTTCGGAGCTTTCGGACACGTTCATTATCAAAATGTTTTATTGTTATTGTATGTACTACACTGTCAGAAGTTTCAGGACAGACAACACAAGTATGCACAGTTTCAACAGAAAACACTCATGTTAACTGTTGTGATTTTCTAACGTTACGCATTGAAATGTTATGCATACAAGAAGAGCCGGAACACGGCCGAAAAAAAAAAATCTGCTGACTTTTCTTGTGATCGTGATGTCGGAAAAGTCAGCAAATGCTTTTTCGGTGGTTTTTCGACTCTTCCTGCTTGTTATGCAAAACGGTAATGCACAACGTTTGCGAAGTCATAACAGATGTGTTGTCTGAATGAATGAATGAATCTTTTTATTTACCCACTTTTATAGAAATAGAAGTAGCGGAGAACATGGAGAACAATACAGTTTTACACTCCGAACAGATTACACTTCAAACAAACGGACAAGACCGTGATGCGGAGAAAACGCCTGTTGCCTGTTGAAACCGTACATCTGTTGTGGAACTTCTGACAGCGAGCTTTTAACTGTGTGACGACTTTACGCTAGCGATTAGTTCCTATGAGGTATTGCACTGTAGAGGTTTCATAAGAGATAACACAAGGATGCGCGGTTTCAGCAGACAACCACTTGGGATGTAATCTGTTGTGATTTTTAAAACGTTATGCATGAAATGTTATGCGTAACAAGCATTGCTGAAGAGACGATAAATACCAAAAAAGCATCTGCTGACTTTTTTGTTTGTCGTCGTGGAATCGGAAAACTTAGAAGATGCTTTTTTGGCGGTTTTTCGGCTCCTCCTGGCAATGCTTGTTATGCATAACATTTTAATAATAAAAATAATAATTTGTTTATTATACGCACAAATTCCAGAGGAAAGACAAGTGGAGTACAATAAAGAATGGCGTTTTTATGCAATGGCGTTTTTGGGATCCCAAAACGTAAGTGGAGGGATACCTATGACATCGCAAAAGTTGTCCGTCCGTCCGTCTGTAGGCCTAAGCACGATAACTCTCGAAGGGAATGAGATATTTTGATGAAACTTGGTGTGAGCATTCTTTGGGTCAAGAGTAAAGTCGAGTTCGTAGATGGGCCCTGTAGCTCTACATTTAGGGGTGGGGGAGGGGGTTCAAATTAAGGGGCAAGTAAAATATTTTTAAACAGCTAATGTGATAGTCGATTATGGGGTAAGAAGACACGCTGAACACGAATATGATAACCATTTTCTCGCCGGACAAGTAGTTCGTCCGGAATCCGGCCAAAACCGGAAAGTTTGTTAAAAGTAGAAGTTTTATTTGAAGTTGATTAGATGTTCGATACAGGGGTAAAAAGGCATGCTGAACACGAATATGAAAACCATTTTCTCGCCCGACAAGTAGTTCGCCCGGAATCCGGCCGAAACCGGAAAGTTTGTTAAAAGTAAAAGTTTTATTTGAAGTTGATAAGATGATCGATGTAGGGGGAAGAAGGCATGCTGAACACGAATTTGAAAACCATTTTCTCGCCGGACAAGTAGTTCGCCCAGAATCCGGCCAAAACCGGAAAGTTTGTTAAAAGTAAATTTTTTATTTGAAGTTGATTATATGTTTGATTTAGGGGTTAGAAGAGATGCTGAATCCGTATATGACAATCATTTTTTAGCCGGATATGTAGTTCTTCCGGAATCCGGCTAAAACCGGAAAATTTGTTAAAAGTTAAATTTTGATATGAAGTTGATTAGATGTTGGATATAGGGGTAAGGAGATACGCTGAATTCGTTTTTGAGCTTTATTTTTTCGCCGGGCAAGGAGTTCTGGATTTCGCCGAAACCGAAAAATTCGCAGAAGTAAGGTAGGATCGTTTCGATCGGCTTTTAGGGTAAGCACACATGCTGAATCCATATCTGAACTTGGTTTTCTTAGATGATTAGCTGTTTGGCCGTAATCTGTTTCTAAATTATAAGAGTAAAAATGTTCAAGGAGTCGGGCGAAACCTAGCCTAATTATCTGGATCAGATATTGATTTTTTGGGATCCCATCGGAACCTTTGGTCTTGTTATGCATGGCGTTTCAAAATCACAACAGATTACATCCCAAGCATAGTCTGTTGAAAATGCGCATCCTTGTGTTATCTGTTATGAAAGTTCTGGCAGTGTGAGAAAGGTTATTATATTTATGTGTATTTCTAGGCAATCTTAATCGTCACCTTTTTGGGATCCCAAAACGTTAGTGACGGATACCTATGACATCAAAAAAACGTCTGTCTGTCCGTCCGTCCGTCCGTCTGTGAGCACGATAACTCTCGAAGGGAATGAGATATTTCGATGAAACTTGGTGTGAGGATTCTTTGGGTCAAGAGTAAGGTCGAGTTCGTAGATGGGCTCTGTAGTCCTACATTTAGGGGTGGGGGAGGGGGTTTAAATTAAGGGACAAACAAATATTTTGAAACAGCTAATATGATAGTCGATTATGGGGTAAGAAGACATGCTGAACACGATGGTGAAAACCATTTTCTCGCCGGACAAGTAGTTAGCCCGGAATCCGGCCGAAACCGGAAAATTTGTTGCAAGCAAAAGTTTTATTTGAAGTTGATTAGATGATCGATTTAGGGGTAAGAAGACATGCTGAACATGATGGTGAAAACCGTTTTCTCGCCGGGCAAGTAGTTAGCCCGGAATCCGGCCGAAACCGGAAAATTTGTTGCAAGTAGATGTTTTATTTGAAGTTGATTAGATGTTCGATCTAGGAGTAAGAAGACATGCTGAACACGATTGTGAAAACCATTTTCTCGCCGGACAAGTAGTTAGCCCGGAATCCGGCCGAAACCGGAAAATTTGTTGCAAGCTAAAGTTTTATTTGAAGTTGATTGGATGATGGATTTAGGGGTAAGAAGACATGCTGAACACGATGGTGAAAACCATTTTCTCGCCGGACAAGTAGTTAGCCCGGAATTAGGCCAAAACCGGAAAATTTGTTGCAAGTAAAAGTTTTATTTGAAGTTGATTAGATGTTCGATCTAGGGGTAAGAAAACATTCTGAACACGATTTTGAAAACCATTTTCTCACCGGACAAGTAGTTAGCCCGGAATCCGGCCGAAACTGGAAAATTTGGCAGAAGTAAAGCAGGAAGTTTCGATCAGTATCGTCAAAATAGATATGGCTTATATATCTGAACTTGATTTTCTCAGATGATTAGCCGCGCAAAGACTGAATCTGGCGAAGACAAGACCTAGTTGTCTGGGTCAAATATTAAATTTTTCAATCAATCAATCAATCAATCATCGTATTTATTCCTGAATATCTGTTTTACAACATGATTTTTGGGATCCCATCGAAACCTTTGGTCTTGTTACTTTAGGCCCCGCCTCCCGCCCTGCCTGAAGACGATGAAGGAAAGGCTGTCGTCAATGGAGATACTAAAGTTTCACCCTTCGAAATCCGGAACGGGCCCTGGATTTGCCAGACCTGCACCGACCAAGCTGACGATGTCGACTGTAGGATGACGGCCTACTACGATTGGAGGGAGCATCTCATTGACGTTCATGGGTAAGTGGGATTCGAACCTACACTGTCGGAAGTTTAATAACATTCCACACATGCCGCGCACCCTTGGTTTAAAGTTTAACTGAAAAGCCAACTTATTTGTATGTCATTTAATTGGATACACTGAATTATTTGGATTCTGCCAAGCTTTTTTTTATTTTCCACTATCTGCTCTAGTTATGAGGCACAGAATATCTCCGGCCGTCCACACAGCGTAAATTCTACTATGACGCGGGAAATTTTAATCTCAACACAAATGCGGCTTTTCTGTGGGCAGTGGTGAGATTGGTGACGATTGCTTAGTGCCTGAACAAAAAAATGATAAATCTTTCTCGTAAGGCATACAAAAAAAATACAAGCACATAGAGGCACCACAAATCACACGGAAATTCCACTATTTGAAAATCGATTATTCGTGAACAGTGGAACAACGAAGTAACTCATTTTCAGCGGGTCTTCAAGCCAATTTAAGTGAATAAGTGATGGGTAACTAGATTGTCCTATCCTAGCCCTTTTCGGTTAAACTTTAAGTTATGAATGAATGTATTACCGAAAAAGCCAGAGGACCATTACCTTAATTACCTTAAATTGCACTTGCACGCAATAAGGATGTCGTATCGGGATGAGTAGCTTGCGGATGACGATGGTGATATTTCCTGGTTACTGCTTCTGGGGCGCACCAGTCCTCACTCCACGGCTGCGGAGTCGTTTTTTGAAACCCTCGGGTGTCTCGCTGGTCACAGTTGATTCAGACAGGCTGTTCCACGGAGGAACAGCTCGGTTGCTGAAAAAGTGCTGGCGAACACGAGTCCGAGTCTGTCAGTTGTTGCGGGGGCGAAGAGGGAGGGGAGACAATTATGATCGAGAAGTTCGTAGACTAGTAGCATGTCCCCTCCCTTCCGCCGGTAAGTCAGAGTCGAAAGTTTTTGCAGTCGCTGCTGGTAGGGTAGTGCTCTGGCAGCATCAATTGTAGAAATACAATAACATATTCGAAACTAAACAAAAATACCCCCTATTCTAAAAATCTCGTTCTATGCTCTATCGCAAGCCTCAAGTAACGTCCAAGTTTGTTCACGGAAAAAAAAACATTCCTCCTTCATCATCCTTACCATTCATTCTTCATTATATTCCATTTTCATCATCATCAAAGCACATAGGACATAGAAGTAGGGGTGCCGACGATCTATCGTGAAGCTGAAAAGGGTCATAACAGAAATATCCTCGGCATCCAACATAAAATATAACACAACATAAAATATAAAAATCCAACATAAGATATAAAAATGCTATAAAATATAGCATTTGTTAAGCATTATCAAACTTTTGGCACTATACACTTTGCACAAAGATCCTGTTTCACAAGGAAATATTGGAATACCCAATTGCAAAAAAATCGTTCAGGGACGACTATGATTAGCAGTTGTAATCGTAACGGTAATCAATGGGCTACTATTTCCCGGTAATTATGATGCGTAATCGTAGCAAAATTAATTCTATGAAGTGATCGTAGTCGCGCTCGGTAGCCCGGTCGGGAGTAATTGTAACCATTTTGACCCGACGATTACTTTCAGAAATTCGTTCTTTCCCGGAGCATTGAACCAGGAATCCCTAGCTTGGCTCAGGCTTATACTTGTCTGTTTTATTTCCCTTAGATGAAAGAAAAACTAATATCCAAAAGAAAAACTGATATCCAGTCACATCACTAAGTGCCTAATTTCTTTCCCACCACTTTGACAAAAATTGATGAAAGTGAGATGACTTTTTCAGATACCACAATCAGTTACCACGGTCGGACCGTGATATCTGAATATCAGATACCGCGATAACTGGCCAGATACCGCGATAACTGCAAAAACGCCTTTTGACCGTGGTGTCAGATACCACGATAACTGCAAAAACGACTTTAGACCGTATATCAGATACCATGGTATCTGCAAAAACACAACTAATGCCTATCGCTTTCTGGAGCGCAGTTCCACAGATTATGAAAAATATTCGATAGGCAGCGCAGGGAAACTCGAAAGGGTATTAAAAGCTGAGAATTATTTCCCGCGAGGAAGTGCCTAGTCCACCCGCCCGAAGTCGAACCGGGATCTAGCGGCCACTTAGCTTAATAAGATTGAGACCCCCCTAATCGAGCACCAAAAACAGCAGCCATGTCAAAAATGTGTGTCAGAGTACTAGTTTTCCCTACAATAGTTTCTTCAAAACTGATTCTCCAAAATAGGACACTTATAGATGCTAGAAGCTTCGTACCTTTATTGCAGCTTCTTTTCTTCTAGTAATAGGCTGAAGAGAACCCTTGCCAAGAAGGACCGAAATATTGCTGAAGAACATCTAAGCTGAGTTTCCCGTTTTGAGTTTTTTTTTTTAATACTTTGTGCGAGAATTGCCTATGCTCACTACCCCTTTGTCCCTTGCAGATTCAAGTCCGACCCACACCTCTGTGAATTCTGTGGCTTCCGGGCGCTTAAACGCAACTTCATGCTGTATCACCAGTACGTGGTCCATCACATTCCCACCCCAGCCAGCGCTTACTTCGACCACTGCATCCAGTGCGACTACATTAGTGTGAACCCTGCCGCTATGCGCCGCCACCGTGCAACCCACCCCGACGAGAAGCAGAGTACATGCAAGGCTTGCGCTGCCGTTTTTGACAGCCCGGAAGAACTCTATGAGCACACCCAAGCGGAGAAACATACGAGATACGCCATTGGGTACTTGTGCCCCGTCTGCCATAGCGCATTCGACGCGGAGTCAGAGCTATATGGCCATATAGAGGCGGATCACAAGGTAAATTGTTCCTTCTGTTACTAACTAGTATAGCTAGATAGATTTGGATTTGTTTTGCTATGCATGTTATATTACGTATCTCGTTATACCTTCTCTGTGTTAACTTCCAAACACCTTATAACCGTGTAGCGTGTACCCGAGCGGTTAGTACGTATGCTGACTATAGTGGTAGCCTGAGTGGTATCCTCGAAGGGTTGGTTCGTGGCTGTGGAGGGGGAGCTTAGACGGTTGGCCCTAGGTCTCTACATTCGACAAACCATGTTTTACAAAACACTTAATTTTAATGTTGAAATCCTCCATACAGTATAATTCACTGAATACAATACATTGACTGCTCAATACGAACTGCCAATACTGACTCCTCCATTCGACTGCCCAATACTGACTCCCCAACACATCGAAATACCACGGTATTTATACTTTAATCCCCCCCAGAGGTTTCTCTAATCTCGCCGAAAGGGACCTAACCTCTGGAGGGTATAACCTCTGTGGTATTTATACTCTAATCCCTCCCAGAGGTTTCTCTAATCTAGCCGAAAGGGACTCAACCTCTGGAGGGTATAACCTCCAGAGTTAGGGACCTCTCCTAGATGAAACCTAAGAGAGAGACGGAATATCGGGAACGGGAAAAAGGTCGCAAGATAGAAATCTAATCGTCTCCTAGCGAACTATTAGCGGAAAGAACCTCTGGAGAGAAAGTCCATAGAGCTCCCTCTAATAAGACATTAACTTTAGATGTTTAAAAGCATCTAGAGTGAGACAATTAGCCTCGACAATAACCTTTAGAGCGAGATTGAATGACTAATAAAACAACCGCTAGAGAGAGAGAGAGCCGATCTGTACGGAAACTAAAAAGGTTTGTGTCATTAACTATACAGGGAATGGTTTCGAATAAATATCTTCTCAATTTTGCTGGAGATTAATTCGTTACATGCAACCCGAGGGCTTTCGCAAAATCTAAACAGAAATGCACAAAACCAGGAATGGAATCAGATATCTTAACTTCATGTTCAAGTTTTTTAATTTTACAACAAAAATACAAATACACTATACAAGCACTGTGGAGAACAAACATTCGAACATGCAGTGCTTGTTAAAAATTTTACTATAATAACAACAACTACGTACCCTATAAAGCTAACAAAATATAATATAACTTAATTTATCTGACCTGTATAAAATGACCTGCTGTATACCAAATAAATAAATAAAAACTACCTTCTTGTGAAAAACAAAACAAAAAAAAGACAAAAAATCTTTTTTTTTTTAACAAAAAATCTACTGTCCAGATCTGACTTTGTGTATCATCTCGAACATCAAGAAACGCCCCACTCTTCACATTATTAAAGCTTTGACATTGATCCTAGACTGACGTAGGAGCCTGCCAGTTGCTTGTTAGTGTTTCATAACGATAATTGACAGCCAATGGGATCATTACAATTTCGTAACTGGTAGATGACAGCCAATGCTATCATTCTAGCTTCATAACTGGGGCAGCTAATGGGTTCATTCCAGTTTTGTAACCAGAGGTTAACACCCAGTGGGATCATTCCAGTTTTGCAACCGACAGTGGATGTTCCATGCAGAATGGCGTTTGCTAGTTCATTTTCCAAGCGTCGCCTTATAGGCCCGATCGTTTCCTGAAATGTGAGTGGCTCGCAGGATTGCCCTCGTCCGTTACAACGAAAATCTTTTCGCCTTCGTGACGATATTAGGCTGACGATCAACCAACATATTCTGGTCAGCATTGGCTGACCAGCCAAAGGACAAAGCATAAAACAATGTGTTTTACTTCATTCTGTTAGGTTTTACTGTTATAGGCTTCTGCCTAAACCGTAGCCGCTCCACTGAGTGGCCTGAAAGGACGGACTCTTCCTTTCAGCTCACTTAGTAGTTCCAGAAGTCTTTCAACTCGGTAGCGTCTAATCGAAGGCTTGGATTTGTTCGTACTGTTCTCGCTAAGTTCAGGTTCAGGACACGCCACAAGCTAGAGTTCATGCGTTCCTTTTGCCAAACAATCGCGGTATTCCACACATAAACAGCTGGTTATCGCGCCGAGAAGTGTGCGATATGCCTACCAAGTTCATAAAAAAAAGGTCCTGCTCTAGATTATCAATTTGTGCAAGCCTCACCGTTTGAAGATTCTCTTGCAAAATCATCAGTTCTTTATCGTAAACAGACGTAGAAAAATACATCCGTTCATGTTTTTTCATATTTCCAAACATTTTCAGAACTTTGCTGCCACACTTCAGTCAAGGGGTGGGTTTCCCGTCGGACTAGGCTACCCCTTCCCAACGCTGTTTGAGATTGCAAGAGAAGACGATGGAGAAGCACCGAGACTGGAACAGGAGGGGCAACACTCGGAAAACGGAACAGGAATTTTTCCGGACAATCCTCCGGAATTCGGTAAGATTCACAATCCAAATTATTTTATGTAGCCCAATCGGAGACGTTCCTCGTGTGGATAGATGGGAAGTTTACTTATGAATTGATGATCGTAAGTTAAAGAACCAAGTTTGCATCACTATCAGTGTAAAATTAAAATTGGAAGTAACTATCTGTATTTATTTATTCATTTATTTCCCTCAAAACTGAGGAGTACAAGATATAAATTATAAAACAAAACCATTCCCTTAATCAACTATAATCCTTTAAGTAAAATGCTGGGAAATACTATGAAGAATACACATCATTTCAACAACAAACTTACAATTACTTACGTATTACATTATTCACTTGTTAAAGAATGGGTACAGATTGTGGGTTAAGGGCTTCCGGTGTTTTTTTATAAAAAAAAATTTCAGCTTTTTCTTCAAAATTAAAACTGGGTCTTTTACTTTAAAATCAGAAACTAACTGCGAATTACTAAAGGAATTCGTGTGTCATGATCATAGTCACCCTTTAATAATTTTCACGTACTCTGAAACAAAGCTTTGTAGGTACGGGACGCAGTTTGTGAACCCTTAGCTATAGCGTTCTGGCCGACTTCGTGTGGCAAGTTGTGAGGGAAAACCGTTGCACTTTTTCTAGGGTGTCAGTGTTTGACCAAAAATATAAATTTTCTGATTGTACCAGAACTATAATAGATGACCAGATAGATTTTCGAGAGAACTTGGTTTAAGGGAGTATAAAGTTGGGAATGTCCTAGAGCCGATAGTTAGGAAATTCGCTTTTAGTTAAATTTGTTTCCATGCGTTTTATCCAATCCTGCATTAATTCCATATTTTTGGGGCTATACTTTTTTGCTCTATACGTTTTCACGTCGAGATAGAAAGCAGTCGCGGACTTCAGACCATCTCTGTCATATCGTTAATAAGCCATGAGCTGAAGGAGAAAAGCCCGTCAGCTCTTTTTCTGTGGTTCGTTTTGAAGAGGCAGAAATATCAGAAAGTCCGAAACTGCACCATTTGCCAGATATGGGGAAAGGCTAATTAGGTCCTTTGTTCTTGTAGATTCAGGTGAGATGGACCAGGGAGCTGAAAATGCAGAAGATTTGGAAGCCCCTGTCCTGGAACCGGAAGGCCAGGTAAGATGCAGAGATGGGCGAATCCGATTCCAGGATTCGTCATTTTGTCCGGATTCCAAACCCACAATATCACGAATCCGCTCGAACTTCTAGTTTTCGTAATTCCAGTTTCCGTTTCTGCATATTGTGTAGGAATTACGATTTGTTAGTACCCACCATCGAGCAACTCCAGCAACCTGCCACGTTGTTCGATCCCCAGCTGGGTATAATATTACAGTTTCACGAACTAGCGAGCGTTTTCGGAAGAGCGTCCCGTCTTCACAAACCGGTTCATGTAGTCTGGCGCATCTCGGAGGAAAGAAATTCAGTTTGTCCAAGTTTCTGTTCCAGTATTCGATCATAGGCTACGTGACTTCTTTGAAACTCAGCTGCCTTGAGGCCCCCTTTGTTTTCAGCAGAAAGACGGAGAAACTTACGTAACGAGTATTTCTAACCAATGAGCTTCTCCGACGCGATAAGCTTCCGATATAGTACGCGTCGAAAAGCGCTAAACAGTATTTGACAATGCAAAACGGATACGTCAGCTGAATTCTATTCGAGCTATATTTCGGCCCTTCTTGGCAAGGGTCCTCTCCAGGCTCAAAGCCGAATAAGTTGG
Organism: Branchinecta lindahli; assembly: GCA_023053555.1. Taxonomy (NCBI): domain Eukaryota; kingdom Metazoa; phylum Arthropoda; class Branchiopoda; order Anostraca; family Branchinectidae; genus Branchinecta; species Branchinecta lindahli. The sequence continues at coordinate 9,348,596 of JAKZAO010000006.1, read as the reverse complement.
AAAAACAAACTTGTGGAAAACGCAGTCAGCCTTGGGCTGAAGGATGTATCCGCTAACCCAGGAAGTTCGGATTCTCGGCAGTGGACGGAAACGTAGGGTTGATCAGTTATAATAAGTAAGACGGGTCGTTTAACATTCGGTTTTTGCCACATTCTAGATCCGTTTGTCCCCGAGAAATATTGATCCTCCGGACTGAAATGTGTGTAAAGATGGAAACTTTGCCTTACCTATTAACTAATTTATAGAGGTGAAAGCCTTTTGATGCAGTTATATTATCAGTATTATTATTATTACCTGCCTATATACCTTGTCCGTTCCAGGTCGAGCCCAACGAGGATACTGGATCTGTGCTGGTCGCTAACTCGACTATTATAAACCCCGATGGTTCTATGGCCGTTATGCTTGAGGGAAGCGATTCTTATACCATCATACCCGCAGATTCGTACCGGTATGCCGAGGATGGATCCTTGCAGATACTGCAGGACTAAAAGGGATATTTGGTTTTGTAAATAGTAAATGTGGTGACCATAGAATGTATGAGGGGTAATCTAGCTTTGCGTTTTCGCATAAAAATTGTACACCTCCTGTAAAGCAACTAAATGGTGCAAACCAGATCCGTATCCAGGAATTTATTTCGCGGGGGGGGGGTGCCCGCGGGTCGGACCAAAAAGTACAAAAAAAGACATAGTTCAGACGTTATGGCCCATAAAAAACGATTAGTTTTGCATGTTTGGGGGGGGGGCCGAACCCCCTAACCCCTCCCCCGTGGATACGGCTCTGGTGCAAACGCACTGCAAGTTTGAAGGATAGAGTCAAGGATACATAACTCCAAATAAGACTGTCCATCTGATCCTGGTGGTTTTTCCCGACGTGACTGGAAGGAATGGTCCAAGGTTTATTATGATTTGTTTAAACAAAGAAGATTTATTTAAATATCAACTAAATAACAATATTACAAATTGCAAAGCTGTTCAGGTTTGAATAGGAGTAACAATTTCTCAAGACAAACCGGAAACTCGCAGTCGCATACGAGGATCCGGAATCCGAATACATGTCAGCTTCCGCAGTGCTCGGTTTCTTAAGCTGCTTTCACATTGACGCGTTTGTCTTGCGTAATCTGATGCGTACGCGTCGATGCAACGCTATTCTTGCGTTGCGTCGACGCGCACATCGGTGGCGTAATCGGGCCTCTTACTTTCTATTCTATGCTTAAACACAAGCAACCAGTGATGCGCCGTGATATTGCGTTTTTCGAACATCAAAGGTTCTCAAAGCTACTTTCTTCCCGTTTACCAGAGCTCTGCAACAGGGAAGGGGTGCAGAATAATGAATGAATTCTGTCCCTGCTGAATTACGTAATTCAGTCGAAAAAGGAAGTTTACCCTTTTGACTAACCGTAACATGTCTGCCAATCCCCCTCGATAGGGCGTTTTTGTGCTTTGAATCATTATATCTTTTGTTTTATGTTAAGTGCTACGTGAAGTCTAATAAACCAGCAACTGTAGACTGCGACACGGTTATGCGATGTAAATGATGTAAGAACGATGAAACCTACTTCCGCGGCAGACCACAATTTCCCTTGAACATAAATTGCACGAACTTAGCAGGCAGAAAGAAGGAAAGGTTCTTCTTGGGAAAAGCTAGGATGCTAAATCCTAAGCGGACATAACTAGCAGATACAGGCTATTCGTGTTGTTGGTGCTTTAAGTTGACCACCACCAGGCCCGAAATTCGCATATCTTGGTACAGAAGCCATGTGAAGGGAAGAACGATGTGAAGTCTGTTTTTTTTTAGGTATTTCTGCTGTTAGTGTTTTTGTTTTAATTTTTTTTCTACTAAATTGTACAGAAGATATGATACTGGTGTTAGTGATGATCGTAACAAGGTAGCAATGGTGCGTCAGATTTTCTTCACTTTCTGCGTGTTTCCAGTTTTCGAAGGGCTAGCTACTATAAACTGCGTAAGTTATAATGATAATAGTTGGTAGAGTTTTGTAGTTTAAAATCAAACAGAAAATAAACAGTGAGCTTACAGTTAACATGCAACAATAAGATGCATTAACTGTTACAGGGTTGTTCCACCGGAGGCGAATATCTTGAAGCTTACTTAAGTTTCAAATCTGTTTATTTTCAAAACAGCTGAAAGGCGGCAACAGGCCGAAATTTTCTTTTCTTGTTGAGATAAAAAAAATGAAATGTAACAGTGGCCAGATCCTACTTCGGAGATGCTACGCCGGCTAAAAAAAAAAAAAAAAGCTTCAGAGTCTAAGTAATTATTACATTTTCGACTAACAACTTAAAGTATTAGCGACGATTTTTTTTTTGCCGCGCGACTCCTGCATGACACAGTATTTATCGAAAAATAAAATACATATTATTTTCTAGTCGATGTTCCTTCAGTCCAAGCCGACTGCGAATCATATTTGACAATGCAAAACGATACGTCAGCTACATTTTTATTCGAGCTATATTTCGGCCGAAATATAGCTCGAATAAAAATGTAGCTGACGTATCTGCTTTGCATTGTCAAATATTTTCTCGTCATACCCAAGCTCGCTTGAGCGCCCGTAGCATGAACATCTTTATCTGGACAGTGTTTTTAAAAAGATGATGAGCGACATTTTTCAAATTTTACAGGAACAACGAAAGCCTTTCACATTTCGGCCAAGAATGGCCAAAAAGGCCTCCGCTCTCTCCGTAAAGGTTTCTCCAGTTTGGACGACGTTTCTACCAGGCATGCAGGATTAAGTGCGGATAGGTCACTACACTTTTAGAAGTTTCATAACAGATAACACAAGGATGCGCGGTTTCAACAGATAGTGCGTAACAGACAACACTCCAGATGTTATATGTTGTGTTTGTAAACTTTATTTATGAAATGTTATGCATAAGAAGCTTTGTCAGGAAGAGCCAAAAACAGCCAAAAAACCATATAGGCCTACTGACTTTTTTGTTTGTCGTCATGATGTCGGAAAACTCGGCAGATGCTTTTTTGTGGTTTTTCGACTCTTCCTGATGGCAACGCTTATTATGCATAACATTTTGAAACAAGACAGAAACCATCCGAAGTGTTATCTGTTATGCATTATCTTTTGAAACCGCGCATCCTCGTGTTATATGTTATGAAACTCCTGACAGTGTAATTACTCAATTTCGAGAAAAATGTCGCTTCTCACATTTTGGAAAAACACCCTCAAAATAGGCACCTGTTTATGGTTCGAACGATCTGGGTTGTGCTGTCAGGGCTTAAATTCGTGCCATGATTTTCGTCATTATCATCAGTAGCAACTTCTTGATGGAGCTGCAATCCGCCCGGGAAACATCCATCCGCAACGTTAAAGGCAGTCGTTAGTTCTTCAGAAGCAACAATATTCTATTCTACTATTGCTACTAATGATTGCATCAACCTGCAGCAGTTAGAAGGATTTAAGTTTAGCTCGAAGAACGGCTAGGAATTGTAGAAAGTAGATAAGGCCACCTTTTAAGCTATGGTAGTCTGGTTTAAGAAGCACGAACCGTGTGAAACAGACCGTGGTCTGGGATTTGTGAATGAAATGTGGTTTTTGTACAAATGTTTTTGCCAAAAAATAAACCTTGTACAAGTGTTGCCCAGGTTTAGTTTTTTTCCTTGGTCCTTGCCCGGCATTGAAGCACAAGTCACGGTAGTTCTAGTTGTTCGGATCCCAAAACGTTTGTGACGGATACCTATGACATCGCAAAAAGTTGTCCGTCCGTCCGTCTGTACGGTCTGTAACTTTCGAAGGGAGTGAGATATTTTGATGAAACTTGGTGTGAGGATTCGCTGGGTCAAAGTACAGGTCAAGTCCGAAGATGGGCTCTGTAGCCCAATATTTAGGGTGGGGGAGGGGGTTCAAATTAAGGGACAAACAAAATATTTTTAAACAGCTAATGAGATAGTCGATTATGGGGTAAGAAGACACATGCTGAACACGAATATGAAAACCATTTTCTAGCCAGATAAGTAGTTCGCCCGGAATCCGGCAAACCGGAAAGTTTGTTAAAAGTAAAAGCTTTATTTGAAGGTGATTAGATGTTCGAATTAGAGGTAAGAAGGCATGCTGAACACGAATATGAAAACCATTTTCTCGCCGGACAAGTAGTTCGCCCGGAATCCGGCCAAAACCGGAAAGTTTGTTAAAAGTAAAAGTTTTATTTGAAGTTGATAAGATGTTCGATGTAAGGCATGCAGAACACGAATATGAAAACTATTTTCTTGCCGGACAAGTAGTTCACCCGGAATCCGGCCTAAACCGGAAACTTTGTTAAAAGTAAAAGTTTGATTTGAAGTTGATTAGATGTTCGGTTTAGGAGTAAGAAAAAATGCTGAATCCGTATTTGAGAATCATTTTTTAACCGGGTATATTGTTCGTCCGGAATCCGGCTAAAACCGAAAAATTTGTTTTAAGTTAAATTTTGATTTGAAGTTGATTAAATGTTGAATATAGTGGTAAGGAGATGCGCTGAATTTGTTTATGAGCTTTATTTTTTCGCCGGACAAGTAGTTCTGGATTTCCCCGAAACCGGGAAAATTCGCAGAAGTAAGGCAGGATCGTTTCGATAGGCTTATAGGGGTAAAGACACATGTTGAATCCATATCTGAACTTGGTTTTCTGAGATGATTAGCTGTTTGGCCTTAATCTGTTTCTAAATTTTAAGAGTAAAAATATTCAAGTAGTCTGGCGAAGACTGGATCTGGCGAATATAAAACCTAATTGTCTGGATCAAATATTGAATTTTGGGGATCCCATCGGAACCTCTGGTCTTGTTATTCCAGTATTCAAACATCCGTTAAATCTTTTCAAACTGATGGGTTTCTCATAGAGAGCAAACCCGTCGCGGATGTTCTCAGCCTCACGCGGCTCCCTCGGTTTTGATGAGAAACGCGGTAGAACTTGCACTTGCGTTTTATTTAAAGTTCATAGTACAGAGGGAGCGGATGGTGAACTGTAAGTAGCCGTTTTATTCCTGGTGGACTACGTAAGAAGGTAAGCTGAACTGTTCCCTGCCTCACCCAGCGTACAAACTAGCAGGTCCGCTGGCACTCAGCGGGCGGCCTGCTGGCAAATAAAACAACAACAAACAGTTAGCTGTACTATGAACTTGAGCTCCTCGGAAACACTAATGCCTTGAACAGATGATCAGGGTCGAGTCCTCACGGTCTGTCCTGTCCAGGACAAGTCCCGCCCAGATTTTCGGCACCACCATCAGTTTCTTTTGGAAAAGTTGAGATATTTCCGACTTGATGACGGAATGACGGTTTTTTCACAAGTTTATTTTCCAGTTTGAGCGCCTTGGCCTGAAGAGGACCCTTGCCAAGAAGGGCCAAGCCAAAGAATTAGTTACTATTTTGGCTCCAACCTCGTCAAAAGTTACTACGCTGACCTTCCCAACCTTCTCGAAATAGTACCTATTTGCTTACCATGCTCAGGAGCGTAGTAAGCTTGGTAACTACGCATCTCTGTAACGTGATTGATCGGATTAGCCCACGGCATGATATTTCGCTGAAAAATAGAAAAATCGTTCCAGCCTTGAACGGCGAAAAGCCAGAATTCGTGACGCCATGCGTAGTAACTAAGGTAAGTACGGTGGAACAGACTCATAGCTCTACTAAAGTTCAACTGACGTGTCCGTTTTGCAACGTCAAAATTGATGATGGAAGTGCAGAAAATCCGGACGGAAAACCTGATCGTGTTTTCTCACTATAAGTGTAAGCTTGATCCGCCTCGAAAAGAGCCAAACCGGCAACTGTAAAAATCAGCGTAGTGCCGTTAGGGTGGATAAACATGACACAGGATGTTCGAACTGAAAAAATTCGTGACGCCATGCGTAGTAACTAAGGTAAGTACGGTGGAACAGACTCATAGCTCTAATAAAGTTCAGCTGACGTGTCCGTTTTGCACCGTCAAAATTGATGATGGAAGTGCAGAAAATCCGGACGGAAAACCTGATCGTGTTTTCTCACTATAAGTGTGAGCTTGATCCGCCTCGAAAAGAGCCAAACCGGCAACTGTAAAAATCAGCGTAGTGCCGTTAGGGTGGATAAACATGACACAGGATGTTCGAACTGAGAATGGATGGAACGATAGGGCAGAGCTGGTGGACTCGGGCTCGTCTCGAGACGCCTTTTTCAAGGAGTCGTCTCGGACTCCGTCTTTCACGGAGCTGTCCGTCCGCCAGAGCTGGTGGACTCGGACTGTGGACTCGTCTCGATACGCCTTTTTCAAGGACTCGGATTTGCTGGACTCGCAGCGCAGCAGCTCTGCGATAGGGACGTAGCGTGAAACAGTACTACATGTTAGTTGGACCAGAAACTCATTTGGACCCTTTAAGTAAATTTCCGGGAAAGAACTGCCCACACAAGTTTCTGTTGCAAAAATCGTTTATTCATTTAAGTGCCGTTTCCGTTAAAAGAAAAAGCTATAATATTCTCAACCTATGGACGTATAGTCAAATAGCCACAAAAGCTGCCCACAGCCAAGGGACCATGATGAGTTGCTCATATGATTCATTTACACTCTGCGGTTAAATTAGAGACTATTTTTTCAAATCCCAACGTATTTACGTCCGTTTTCGCCGCTTAATTTTTTCCAGCGCAAAAACGAGCGTAAAATACCCACGTACTTGAAACACGATCTGATTTTCGCAAAGTGCAAACCAAGCAATAGTTATTCAGAAGCCCCTTCCACTAGCATGGTTTCTCGGCGATCTTCTTCCCACTTACAAGTTCCTTTTGCTATCGGTAGATGACGCGAAACTACGACAACAAGCAGATGGCAACTCCGAGCGCTGTACTTCGGACAGACCCAAAGACAGGCGAATGAAATACATAATTCTACCTGAAGGAAAAAGGTCCCTATTTCCTTGGTCTCGACTAAAACTCGTCGGAATATTGGACACTGGAAGCTAATCTTCAAAGATTACTAGATACGACGCGGACAGTTATTTTAATAAATAGATACTAAGTAGAACATGATTCAAAAAATCAAACGAGCATAGCGAGTCCCTGCCCCCGCTTCCCCCGTTTCAATAACGCTTATCAAAAGTTGAACCCAGTCCAATATTCCGACAAAGTTTAATTGACACCCTTTCTCTCCGTGTCATGCAGGCAGAGGAAATGAATGACCAATTAAAGATTAAAGCTTGATAGGCATTACCTCTTACGCGAAAAAGGCCCTACAACTTATCTTGATCAGCCGCAGAAACAACACACTTTCGAGAAGTTCTGCTGCAGAACTGAAGCATAAATATGAAGCCCCTTCTCATGAACACGCGTACATAAGCCCGTGCTGTGAGGCTAGGGGTAAAAATCCTCTGAATATTTGAAAGCCTTCAACTTCTCCGATTCAGAGTGCATGGCAAACCATATCCCTAGGCCGCCCTTGCCTAACACGCTTCAGTAGAGACATACTTAGCTGGTCGTTATGTAACTTCAGACGGTGCAATATTCATCCCTTTAGCTGAGAGTAAAGTCAGCTTTCGGCGAATCCGAATTGTTCAGCAAGCTTTTTTTTGTCAAAGAATGCACCGTCAAAAGTTAAATAACCGCCCGAACTAAAGACCTCTGCTGTGTAAGATTATCTCAAATTCAAACTTAACAATTCAAAACGCACATATTTCAAATCAAGCTTCCAAATTCGTCTTTTACAATGCCCGAGGGAGCCTGAGCCTCGCAAGAAATAACGGGAATTTTTTTCCCACCCACAAAAAATGCCTCGTCGAACTCGCTCACGACAGAGGGTTGTGGTCCCACAAACGTTGGGATCAACGGTGGGGGGAGCTTCACGAACGACGGCAAATCATCTAAGGAAACCTCCGGCTTTGAACCACGAAGATTGAGAGGATATTCACGCAGAACTTTCTCAACCTGACCGGTTACGTCGGCTTGAAAGTCAATCAACTCCTTTTCGATTTCGTCTGCCTTCGCTGCCACTTCCTGGTTCTTTCTCTGCAACTCTTCCAGGGTTTTCAAATTATTCGCCATAATTTGCAGCCCTTCTGGTTCGTAGCGACCGTTTTGCATAGCGCTTAGCGGAAATAGTTCACCAGACATGTACGACTCGAATTGGTCCTCCGCAAGGTCCAGGTCTTTTCCGCACATTTTCTCAATAAACTCAATCGTGATTCGTAAGTTTGTGAAGTAGTATCCACTCTCCCCGGACTCAGAGCGGGACGGATTGGCAAAGTGGGTGATATAGGTCACATTCGACCAAAGACGTGGTGGGTTCGCGCGCAGGACGACGTAGATTAACGTTGGGAGGAAATCATCCGCGGCAACGGCGGAATCGTTTTGATTTTCGGAAGACTCTTTCAACATCTTGAAAACAAGTTGGCTGGTGAGCACTATAAGCTGAAGTTTGTCCTGTGGTACTCGCTTAGCATCGATTTCTATCAAGTTCGAAATCGCCTCTTCAAGCAATTTCTTCACTTCTTCGGATTTTTCATTAATACTACAATCAAGCATATCCGGCGTAATCCAATTCATCTGCCGTATTCGGTGCTGGAGCAACAAATCCTTGTCTTCTTCCACTGAAAATCCGTTGTAGGTCAGTTTCCGGTAAAGACGGGTGCAGAGGTATCTCTCTATATAATCCAGCAGTACCTCTATGTCATCCGGACCGACACTTTGAAAAGCCTGATGTTTTTCAGCTTTCTCTTTGAAACTCTGATAGATTTCTTTGAACAAATTCGATAGCTCTTCACCATCTAAGTGCTCATCTACCAGAGTGTGCTCAATTCTGTCAAAAGCCTTCCGCGCGAACGCCGCTGTTTCAAAATCAACTTGGGAGTTCTGCCCTTTTAGAAAGCGGCTGAAATCCTGCATCATTCTTTGAGTTTCCGGGCTGAGAGATCGACGTCCGTCTTTTGCCGGACTTTTCCGGAAGAGCTTCGACGCACCGGATTTGCTCGGCATGGTAGCGCTCGACAATTTTCGACGCTCGTCGATCCGCGGTAGAGTCTGAAGGTTAGACTTAGCCGTTTGTAGTGTAGTCTTTACACTCTCGCCGACATCGGTAACTGATCGGGACACTTTGCTTTTTGTTTTCTCAAGAAAATCGAGAGGCCGAGCCCGCGACTTCGTTGCCACGCCAGTATCCCGGAAGCACTTGGAGCAGTATCCGTCCCAGAGTACGTTTCCGTAGAAACCACAGGCGTTTTTGCACAAAAGGTCTGTTTCACTAACATGAAAACGCGCCGGCACTTCTGAACGGCGGGAATGACTGCTCTTCGGTCGAACTTTGACGAATGACATTCTTTAAAATTCTTCTTCTTCTTCTAGTAGCGCTTCTTGGAAGGTAGAAGAAACGAACAAAGGCGTGTGATTCCGACGGATCTCAAGTGCCTTCAGATATTCTGGAACGTTTACAAATGCAGCCGAGCGATGAAACTGGAAGGAAAATATCATTTCGTAATTATAAATAGTGGGGAGCATGTCTAACCTTACCGCCTAAACGATATCCCTCTCGTCTTTTAGAAGCCTGGATTTAAAAAACAAGGGGATTTGTCTCACATAACGCACCGTACGAGCATTATCAACCAGGATGCCAAGGCGGGTTTCGAGTTCATTTACCACGGGTGCTGACTTGCATTTCCGAAAACTAGGGAAACAGATGAACAGATGTTGACGAATAGACTTGAATAGATGTTGTAACTTATTGTGAGGGATTGTTCAGATAGGTGTACAAGGTGTGTTACGTCGTCAGGGTTGCAACGGGAAGCACTAAAATTCCACTTCGTTGGAATCTGAAGAAACAACTTTCCTTCAAAAGAACACGTTTTGTTCTGTTACGACTGCTTACTGTTAGCTCGAGGACCAACGCTGTCCATCCGTCAATTTAGTAGCTTTTTACAATATAATGTGCGTCAAATTTTACTCGAGTACTTTAAGCAGTACCAAGAACATTTTCTTCTGATATTTTGGAAGCTCGAAGAATTTTATCAGCATGGCAACACCGAACGCTGCATTAATAAGAACCTTTTTTCTACCTATTTGAACAAGGGTGTGTACTAAGATGTAAACGTTACGTATGCAGCAATTACGTATGCAGCAAACGTAACTTGCTATGCAGCAAGTTACACCTATTTAAACAATGCTTAACTAACGCTACTTTGACTGAATGACTTGATGCTACGTAATATCTCCGTATCGATGAAGGGTTCGTTTGGGTGATGTTTCTTGTTCGTTATGCATTGTTCAAATAGGTGTAGTAAGGTGTAATACGGCGTATAAGCTGTATTACAGATTCCTCTTTTCTTCGGAGCGCGCTGTAATAAGGCGAATAAGGAAAATAGAGCTCGGTCCTATTCTCGCTTATGCAGGGCCAATCAGATCGCTTGGTTGGTTCCCCCAGCGGGCCGAGGAGAGGAGCAGCGTCGTCAGGGTTGCCAAAGGGAGCACGAAAGTTCTACTTTGTTGGAAGCTAAAGAAACAGCTTTTCTTCGAAAGAACACGTTTTTGTTCTGTCACGACTGCTTATTGCTAGTTCGAGGTCCAATGCTGTCCATCCGTTAATTTAATAGCTTTTTTGCAATATAATGGGCGTCAAATCGGACTCTTGTACTTCAAGTAGTATTAAGAACCTTTTCTGATATTTTTAGAGGTCGAAACATTGTATCAACGTTGCAACACCGAACGGCGCATTAATGAGAACCTCGCGGGTTGCCTATTTGAACGGGCATGTGTATTAAGACGTAAACATCGCGTATAGCGCTCTTAAGCTTATTACATCTATTTGAACAATGCTTTAACTGAAGCCGGGACGAAACGACGAAATTCTACTTGACGATGGCGACGAAAGCAAAGAGATATACAATAGAAGAGCTGAGTGAGGGAAGACAAAATTTACAGGGCAGAAGTGCTACGGGTAATAAAGTTCATTCATCCACTGTGGAGGCATGAAATAAACTTTTGTCACACGACGTTGCCTGTCTACCAATCGACGCCTTCAACAAAGCACTTGACGACCGTGTTGGGAATGAAAATAGCGTACTGATAATTTTCGTCGAAATTAGTAGAGGCTTGCGCCTGCTTTTTTGCTTTCACTAAATAATAATGTCGTCGTACTGGATTGTTCTTTGGAACAGGCACTTCTTGGGTACCCTTCTTCCACAGAAATGGAAATGTAGCAGGCAAGTTCCTAACCCCTCGACAGAACCTGTTTCTTTCGAAGATCGAAAAAAAAAACTTATTTGTTATGTGTTTCTGATGTGTTTTATTTCTTTTCTTTTATATACTCCAATTTTGAAGATGGCGACCAGTGGTGAGTTATAATTAAATTAGTTACTTACCAGTATAAGAACAAATGATCTCCTCTTCAAATCTAGGCAAGCCTCGCCAAAAACAAGTATCGCTTCCTCACGTTTTGGTATAGCCTTGCAGATACGAAAATCGCAAAAGAGTTTAAATGGTCCTCCTGCTTCACCGACACTTGAAAGAATCCCTGTATTCTTCACCGGGTCGTACACAGATAGGGTAGCCAACACTCTCACTTTCCGATTCGTCCAACTATCAAGGTTAGTAAGTGAGCTAAGTTCTTCTAAAGTAAATGCCACATATGGATACCCAGACAACACACTGCTCATAAAGTTGACTAGTTTATTGGCTAAAGTAGGCTACAGTTCACTATTCACTGTCGGGTAAAGGCATTCCAATTTTTCTCATGTAGGAATCACCAAGTTTCTCTCCCTTTTTCAGATGTTCTTGAGTGATAGGATTCTCTGGCTCCCAGGGGCGAGGACCGCGCTTATTCTCCCAAGTGTCTAGATTTGTCTAGAAGAAAGGAAAGAGTTTAGCATTAGCACTTAGACCTTCTGGAACTTGTGGGTAATAAATAAATTATTATTACTACAGCTTTACTCACCCAATCAATCAATCAATCACATTTATTTTGTAAAAAAAAATATTTACAAAATACCCAGAAACGGAACAATTTAACTAATACACTTACAAGATTTGACCATAAATCAATGAAGGAACGAAACTATGTACAAATTGGGAAGAGAAATTAGCCGGATATGGAGAAAGTTGATTGCCAGTGTTCCTCTCGGACCGACGCACGGACGACGGGAGGGGAGCGGGAAACAGACGGACCATCTTGATTCACCTTCATCTTGGTCACCTACAAGACCACACACTCAAGGGATCCAAATGATACGCAAGACAATAAATTCACCAGCACAATATCTGATATGTTCAGAACATCCTCAGTCCTTATTTTATATATAGTTCTAAGATTCTTCAAAACATGAAACATCGAATACAAAATGTACGGATAAATGTCAATGGTTGAAAAAATCCATAGGCCCTAACATAAACCAGCAGCAGACCCAAAATATACTAGATAAGTAAAGGTATTCCTTCAGCCCAATCATATTTGACAGCGCTAAACACGTTCCTAGTATTTATTTACTTAAATATTATTTTGATATAAATAAATCCTACTGTTGTCGGCCAGTCGGTAAAAAAAAAGAGTTGGTGCGAATTTTTTTTTTTTTTTTTTTTTAAACAGTAATTTTTCAAAAAAAGTCTAGCAGCAAAAGAAATTTATTCTAATATGACACTAATGGGCACTAACCTGCTTAATTTTCTCGTACTCTGACTCTAGTGTGACTTCACCAGGGGCTTTCATTTGCACTCCTCGCTTCTCAGCTTGCTCTGGGGTAACAAAACTTTTACGTGAGACATCATACCTAAGAAAGTTAATGCTTAGATGGGAAACAAACCAAAACTTAAGAACCGGCAACATATTCTATGACACAGAAATGAGCAATAGTCTACTCTACATTAGCCATAGATATAGGCTATGTTGTCTGGTGATGATAATGGGGTGGGACTCAAGTCAGCAGACGAAGAATACATTCCAAGAAATATGTGTGGAAGGAAAGGAAAGATCGGAGTAGGAATCTGTCACAGTCTATCACAAAACCCTGATTTTAGAATAGGCTTAAACATTGTAACTGTGGTTGGCTCTATGGCCCAGAATCCAGATTTGGTAAACATAGAGGTATGCATCGAGTATGCCAGTCTACCATGAATTCATTATTTTTTTCACCCCAGCTACTAAGTCTGGTTAATTAAGTGCCATTTATTTAGTTCTTGTTCTTTAACGGTAGCTTCAGCTGGTTGCCACTCATTAGTTAACTTTGACTTCCCATGATTGCAGTACTTCAGGATACTCTTGACGTGAAAACTAGCCTACGTTTGTTTGCTGTAGATTCAGAATAAATCTACTTTTGTATCTTCTTTACCCTTTACACTTTGATCATCAGTGTTTCCACAAAATTTCGCCTGCGCAGCAGTTTGCTGTCTTCACTATTTAAAAGAAGGGTGCATCATTTAGTTGGCATTTGAGGCTTGGAAATTTTGGGGGCTTGAACCACAAAAAAAGCTAGAACTTGCATGGAAAGTATCATTGTTGCCAGAAAAAAAGACGGATTCAAAAATTTTTGCCTGCCATGCTTTAATTTGTCCTGAGTACAGTCGTTAGCAACGGCATTTTTTTTCTGCACATTTTCAAATCCTTTTAGCAAAAGTGGACGTCCCCAAAGGTAAAAGGCTAGTGACAGCATATCCCTGAACAAGAGCTGAAAGCTCATATGGCACTTGCAAGCTTTTTAGCTTGTATTCAAGTTATCGTTGTACGATGTGAATGGATAGTAGTGCTCCCTTCCCTCCCCCCACGATGGTCGGATCGGGCAAGTGACTATTTCCAAGTTATAGAAAATCATCTGTAATCAAAACTCTTGAAGCAAAAAAGATGATGATCAGGAGCACGAAAATGTATTTTGCTCAAAAGTATTGTTTGTACTTTAAGGACTTTTATTGTAAGCAAAACCTTTGAGGCAAAAATGATCATGGGCTCATAGGGATCACCAAAATGTATATTTTCCTTAAAAGTATTTTTTTGCACTTTGCGGTTAGCATTAGTACTTTAAGGGATGGTCGGATCTGGGAACTAACTATTTCTAAGCCAATCATGTCAAGTCTTTAATTTTCAAGCCAAGTTTCATCGTCCTAGCATGTCTGGAAGTACCTTAACTTGCGATCACCGGAATTCCGGATCCCCCCTCTAACTCCCCCACAATGCCCGAATCCGGTCCGGTTCTGTCACTGATGTACGAAGTACCTTAACTTGCGATCACCGGAATTCCGGACCCCCTCTAACTCCCCCACAATGCCCGAATCCGGTCCGGTTCTGTCACTGATCTACATAGGGCTTGCGCTTGTTCTTCCCACCAAGTTTCATTCCGATCGCTCAACTCCAAGCACGTCAAAAGGTTTCCGGACCCCCCCCCCCAGCTTCATCGGATCCGGTCCGGACTTGAAATGGGACATCCGAGACACGTTGTCTTTCTACATATCAAGTTTCGTTACGATCCGATCACCCGTTCGGAAGTTATACATACCTCAAGATTCAGGATTCCCCCTCCCTCCACTCCCCCCACAATGGTCGGATCGGGAAGCTGACTATTTCCAGGTTAATCTGGTCGCGTCTCTGATTTACCTGCCGAGTTTCATTGTCCTAGTCCACCTGGAAGTAACTTAACTCCGTATCACCGGAATTCCGGAACCCCACTCAAACTCCCCCCACAATGCACGAATCCGGTCCGGTTCTGTCAGAATGTACCTAGGGGTTGTGCTTGTTCCTCCGGGCTCCGACCAAGTTTCATCCCGATCGCTCCACTCTAAGCGTTTAACATGATTTCCGGTTCCCCTCTCCGACCCCCCCAGCTTCATCGGATCCAGTCCGGACTTGAAATGGGACATCTGAGACACGTTGTCTTTCTACATATCAAGTTTCATTATGATCCGATCACCCGTTCGGAAGTTATACATACCTCAAGATTCAGGGTCCCCCCTCCCTCTACTCCCCCCACGATGGTCGGATCGGGAAGCTGACTATTTCCAGGTTAATCTGGTCGCGTCCCTGATTTACCTGCCGAGTTTTATTGTCCTAGCCCACCTGGAAGTAACTTAACTCCGCATCACCGGAATTCCGGAACCCCACTCCAACTCCCCCCACAGTGCACGAATCCAGTCCGGTTCTGTCAATGAGGTACGTAGGGGTTGTGCTTGTTCCTCCCACCAACTTTCATCCCGATCACTCCACTCTAAGTGTTTAATATGATTTCCGGTTCCCCCCCCCACATACATCGGATTCGGTCCGAACTTGATATGGGACATCTGAAGCATGACGTCTTTCGAAATATCAAGTTGCATTAAAATCCGATCACCCGTTCGAAAGTTACGCTTGCCACTAAATTCCGGATTCTGGCTCCCCTCCCTCCCCCCACGATGGTCGGATCGAGCAAGTGACTATTTCCAAGTTAGTTTGGTCGGGTCCCTAATACGCCTGCCAAGTTTCATCGTCCTAGCAGTACCCTAACTCGCAAACAGCGGACTGACCGACAGACAGACGGAAAAGTGATCGGTATATGGCACTTCGCAGGTAGGCAAGTGCCATAAAAATCTGAAGTGGAAGAGCCTGAAAACGCGCCAAATTTTCTCTTTGACTTGATTTTGAACATACTATGCAACTTTTTACATGGTAGATTTTTGAAAGCAACTCGCTGTGTTTTTAGAAAAAAAATTGACACATTCGGTCAAAATCAGGTACCGATTTGGTCAATTTTACTTGGTCCCCACCCCCCAATAAAGAAAGGCTTGGGACGCCCCTGCTTGCAAGAGTACCAGGAGCCAGCAGAAGTGAGTTCCTGGGGAAAAGAAACAGGAACTCCTCAAAAAAGGGAGTCTTTCCTTGGGGAATGGCGAGAACAGATGCCCATCTTTTGCCATAGTATAACAGACATTTGCATATCACATTTCAAACAGTTCTCATTGTTTGGTACAGCTTCTGCAGTTCCTTTGTCTATTTTGTAATTTTTTCTGTTGTGAAGAAGCCACACATCATGTCAACACCCTACAAACAGTTTTGCCAGATCCTTTCTGTGAAATTTTTCAGCCTCTTAACAAAATCGCGCCCAGCAGTGCAAATTTACGGAATCCACCTTTCTGCCTCAAGGCAGAATATTTCAGGGCAAATTGCAACCAACTGGGCGCATTTTTTTACTTTAATTTCCATATTCTGAGGTTCGGCCCACACTTTGCCAGTAGGTTATTCAATTGTGTGTTGTTGTTACTGGAAATGTTGGGGCAAGATCGCAGTTGGAGAGTAGGGGTGAAAGAACAGTTTCAGATGATTTCAAGGCACTCAAATCCTATGATTTCGTGCTCCAAGCGGCATTACACTGCATTTAAATGATGGAACCGTGCTTTTGAGAAGTGCGAAATTTTGCTTTTAACAGTCTGGTAACAGAAAAATGGAAATGTACTCAAATGCACCACCACAATACCCGGTTATCAAAAGTCAATCAAAAGGCTGTATCTCCAATTTTGGCCTTTGGGGGCAAACTGAATTACCCCCATGGTTGGCCAAAACTACGCATCTCTATGTTCTACTCAACAATATAGGACGATCTAATAGGAGCCATCCAGAGTCTCTGATGCAAAAATATTTAACATGTCATGAGAGAGATAGGATTTTCCGATCTTGATTAGCGTCTTAGGGGACGTTTTCGCGTGGATGGCTGTAGAGCTGAACGGTGATCCCGTCCACGCAAAAATGAGCAAAACGATCAGGCGTTGAACGGCTGCGGAAGATGGGTTCCGTCCACGCAAAAATGCCCATCCGGCTGGATGGGAGCATCTGAGTGGGAACGTCCACACAATATTCCTGTTCAGCTCAACGCTGCCCTCGGAGCGGTGTTGAACAAGAGATGCCCGTCGAGCTGGATGGCCCATTCACCTGCTCATCTGTACATGCAAAAATGATAAAAAGATCAACGGCATCCACGAGAAAATGTCTGTCGAGCTCAACGGGAGGTCGACAGGACCAGAGCCATCCACGCGAAATCGTCCCCTTAGACTCAGGCAAAACTGACCGATGTGGAGATACTAACTTTTGATGTATCGACCAGTTGAATTTTAGAATTGCACCCAAAAGTGTGAAGGCGCATTTCTGCAAAAAAAATATGCGCCGCAGAGCCAGAATTTCAAAATACAACCAAATTGAAATGTTGCAATTGTGCCCAATCTGGCAACATGACCTACAGTGATGCATACCTGATCTGCGTGAATTCCTTGAGACCAAACGAGCCCCCAACGATGAGAGTCAAGAAAGGAATGCCAAACTTAACAGATTTTTTCCTGAAAAACCCTCCTACTGATTTCATTGCGTCACCATCATCGCTAATTTTCCTTCTCCTTCTTGTAAGAATTTAAGCAAACTATTGGAGTGCGTTCTCCTTCCTGTTTACAGAGCTCCAAAGTGCTGCTAGATGGCGTTTCGTCTTTCCAGATTTTTGTTCGGCAAGCACCCATTGTGCACGTGGACGAGCCCAAAAATCTTTCAATTTCGCTAGGCTAAGCCCAAGTGTTAAGAAACACTGTGGCCAAGATCAAATTGCTTTTAAGAACACGTGTACTTATGGTAGTGATTCATTATATTCATAAGTGTATCTTATCTGCTCTGTTATCAATACACCGATTAATACGCTTGCAATTTTTGTTCTCTTTAAGTGACGTAGCATGCGACCGATCGTTTCTGGTGAGCTGACTACTGAAATAGCAAGACATTCTAGATGACAGATACTTCGTCCCATGGAGAATTCGAGTGCAGCATGCAACCCTAGGATTTGTCTCTTAAGTGGGTTCCCCACCGGAAATCATTAAGTTGTCAGAAGTGATCGTAATGTGTCGTAAGCGGCCCGGCCATTTTGGCGGTTTTCAGCTGGCCGGGTCCAGTTGAGCAAGGTTACGACGGAGATACGATTTCCAGTGGATGACCCAGATATCAGCTACCGCAGGGTACGCTCCAGCTCAAAACAGAGCGAAGAGTAGTAATAGTACTAATACATGATAAAGCGCTTTCGCCTGTATATGTATTTGTATTACGATTGACTGGTCAATGGGCTTGTTTAGGGCAAGTTGTGGCGACTGACCCCGGATGCACATTGCTCATGGGATTAACGTCCGGCAAACAAACAAATCGCTATGTTAAGTCCTCTCAAAGCCTTTGGTAGTGTTCCACCGAGTTAGTTGTTGCGATTTACTTTCGGTCCACCGTTCAGTGTGATAAGAAAAATTAGCTCCTCCCTGTTATCATTTTCATTCCACCTGAGTTATGATCGTTACAGCTCACTAATGATGGTCATGAGCATCGGAAGTCGGAACAATTGTTCAGCAGGGAGTTCCCGTCAGAATGGTGGCGTCTACTTTCTGCTTTCTATTTTACTATTTTCATTCCAGAGATGGAAGTAACTACCACAATAAAGAGCCGGCTCCTCCTCTTATCACCATAACTTGCAGTAACTTCTTTGGCACACAACCTTTGATTCGGAGCCTGTCCATGCTAGTACGGTACTTCGCCTAAGACTTCATCCTATGCTTCAGATTCGATTAGTTTAGTCGGTCTCACTAAAAGTAATTCAAACGGTTAATTATAGCATGAACAAATAAGACTTGAACATCCGCGTCCCGATCTCGCTAATGCTATCGTGCTTAGTCGAGTAAACTATGATACGTCTTATTTTTTCTTGATTGTAGTGAGCGTCTAAGGATGTTATATCGCATCTTTCTCCGCTACAAAATTCCTAACTACAAAGTACTCAAGTTTATTTTGAGAGAGACAACATTCACTATACACTTAATTACAAATATAGATATCTTTTCTGACAGTGCACTTCTCACATTTTACTTTGCAACACCACTCGAAGCGACAATTGCACTTGACTTCCTCCATCTTGACTATGGTTCTGTACCCCCTCCCACAACACAGTAACAGACATCCGTCTGTCCCAACGCTGGTGCGGTTACACTCCCGCCCACGGGTCCCGGGTAACTCCAAGCTAGAAAGAAACAGAGAGATTAACCATGGCTCTTTAAATTTTAACCCCCCCCCCCCCCGGAAAACGGCCTCATGGCAGTCTACCACAAACGCCTGATTTTTTGACACCCTATGCCAAACGCTGGATAGTAGGTACCCTAACCCTGACCTACTTCAATGTAAGGGAATTCTGATTGGTCGATTTCTGATCTTCACTGAAACCATCATTATTTTATTGGTACAAGGTACCCAGCATAGGGTGTCCGGGCGTAGGGTATCCAACGTTAGCCATAAGGTATCGAATAATCAGGGGGTTTGTGGACTTTGTGATTGACTGCATGATGGACAACGCCTAATTCCGGGAGGCTTGTCTGGAGTGGCATACTGGGCAGCAGTTCACCCCCCCCCCGCCCAACGACGTCGTATCCCAGCCAAACTACAAAACGATACATCTACGGCACAGCAACCCCTCCCCACACACACACGAAAAGTCATCCTTCTAATTACCGTCCTTCTAGCTAATCTCGAAGTATCCGAATTTGCGAGCTCCAAACAGACCAGTCGACGGCCGATATTTATGGAATGAATTCACAAATCTTAAATGTTCCGATGTCACGCGGGCCCCTCTAAGAAGAAGGACAAATAGGCAGGCATGTTAAATCGCCGACAGCGGAACAAAACTTCAAACGGTGCTTGCTCATGGTACCTTTAAATCTCGGCAAGATGTACGAAATTTACCTTTGTTCTGCCTCGCAGTAGTCTGGAGAGTCGCTGACATACAGCAAGTCTTTTTTTGTCGGTTTCCGGACTCCCTCTCCCACCGGTTTCCACTTCTTTCTTTTTGAAAGTTTAACTTTCGTAGCTCCTTCGTAGCGCTCCATCAGCGCCTTGGCTACGTTATGGAGCGCTTGGAGCTTTCGCCAGCAGACTCGGACAGTACATGAGCCAGAAACGCCGTGGCATTTGCAGACTAGACGGACGTGCTTCTGCAATGCCTAGAAAACGAAGAAACCAATTTTTAACTTCTTTCCTTCCATGTCTTAAATTTGCCTCTGTTTAGTAGTTACAACTTTCCACTAAATAGATTCAGCATGACATAAGTAAGCAAAATGTGAAGCTCGGCCACACCCTCGCGGAGTCTACACAGTGAAACAAAGACATTTTTTTCTCTCAATTTCTCTTTGTTTTGTTATTCTTTTGTTATTAGTTCCGTTTTTGCAGATACCATGGTATCTGATATACGGTCTAAAGTCGTGTTTGCAGTTGTCGTGGTATCTGGCCAGTTACCGTGGTAACAGATATTCAGATATCACGGTCCGACTGTGTATCTGGTCGTTGTATCTGAAAAGTCATCTCACTTTCATCAAATTTTGTCAAATTGGTGAGAAAGAAGTTCAACACTTAGTGATGGAACTGGATATCAGTTTTTCTTTTGGGATGATTTCGAAAAGTGCAATTTCGGCAGTAGTCGTTTTTGCAGTGGACTGTATATCAGATACCACGGTAACTGTAAAAACGACTAATAAGTTTCGTTTTTTCCATCTTGAGCGGCTTTGAGCCTGAAGAGGACCCTTGCCAAGAAGGGCCGAAATATAGCTCTAATAAATTTCAGCTGACGTATCCGTTTTGCACAATCAAATTAAAAAATTTTTTATTTAACGTACGAGTCCCAAGCTCACTGGGAAACAGATATTAAATGAATGGCTAAAAACGGAAAGTCAACTACGAAGTTAATCGTAGCATCGTAGCTGACTTTCCATTTTTAGCCACTGTTTTAACGGACATTTTAGACAGACTTAGGAATGAAATAACAAAGTACCAACTGCATTTTTTTTACACATTACAATTACCACTTCGGCCCCTGGCCGGTGCTCCTTCTAAGGATGATATCCTTAGGGCGTATTCTCGCCGTTCCCCGAGGACTCCACTTGAAGAGTCTCCGCGTTTTTGTTTGTCCCGGGGACTCACTCTCCGTATTCTCGCGAGTCCCCACGCTCGGAATGCTCGGAAATGCTCCGATTATCATCACCATCATCAAAAATGACTCTAGAAGCATTCTCCCTGTTTTCCGTGCGCGGAGTCCGCGTGGAGTGACTCCCTCTATTCTCGCCGTTCCCTTCGATTCCCCGAGGAGTCCTCGGGGAACGGCGAGAATACGCCTTTAGGCAGCTGTCTAGTTCGTCTAGGCCAGTAGATAATACTCCTTGAGCCAAAGCTGGCTGGGAAACACATATTCAAACAATGCATGAAGTGGATACGTCAGTTACGATGCTTTGGCAGCGACATTTCGGCCCTTCTTGGCAAGTGTCCTGGCAAAGCTGTCGAATGTCTAGGAAGAAAGTTTGCAGGTTTGTTTCTTCCCAACGTCGTTCCTGACGTTCGACAGCCTGACGAGGACCCTGGCCAAGAAGGGCCGAAATGTCGCTGCTGAAGCATCGGAGCTGACGTATCCATTTCCCCACTATTTTCTGTTATAATAACTTTAGTGCAAACCTGGCGTCCAACAAGTGAACATTCAGCACATAATTTTAGGACAGAAGAGTTATTCTCCAGAAGTTTGAAGAGAGAAGCTGATTACTGATTGGTCCTTACCTTCCTCCCCGCTTCATTGTTGTGGAGGTCTACAGTGACGTCATAATCGCGTTTATCTTCCGCTTTGTGGTCAATGGCTAATTTGCTGAGTTTCTGTCCTGCAGCGAGATCCTGGAACAAGAAGACAATGAACCTCGTTAGCTTCTCGACTATTGAAAATCGCAAGCTTCTTGTCTTGACGACAAATAAATGTGTGTGCCTCAATTCGCTGTAAGTATTTATAGCACCCGTCTTACCGACATTACTGCTTCACTCTACGTCTCTAATCGTTCCATATCCATTCCCATTTCTGACAATTTTGAACTTCTTTATGTTATTCTTATCCACTCCAAATGCACTACACTATTTTAGACTTCCATTGACTCTGTTCTGTGCAGATAAGGCTCACAAAAAAGAGAATTAAACGCAAAACAAGAAATGCACAGCGAAAAACACTATATTTCAACAAAACATGGTATTTCATCCATGTTTTGTTTTCTTTCAACAATACAGACTCAACCGTCTGTCTGTCCAAAGGAGCGGCCACAAACCATCATATCAAGAACCTCCGTCTCCCTATCTCTGTAATACGACCATGCGGAGTCGAATATACACTAATACCCTACCCGATGCAAACGAGCGGAGGAGCTACGCAGAACATAATAATTCGCTACTTCTACAAACAGCTACATCACAGTAAAACTCCGCAGAAGAATACGAACACCGTTTGAGTCCTCCTCCTTTACAGTAAATTGGTTGTCTACATTGTGACGTCACGTCTAACTCGCTGCAGACCGGGTTCTCCACCCCTGCAGGCATCCTACGGGTTTTCATCTGGTATGCACAGCGGCGAAGAGGGAAGTAGACGGGTATCAACTCATGCAAACCTCACAGCAGGTACCTCTAGCTCCGCTCAGTTTTATGGGGGTATCCATAAGGCGTATTCTCGCCGTTCCCCGAGGACTCCACTTGCGGAGTCCCCCCGTTTTGTTTGTCCCGGGGACTCACTCCCCGTATTCTCGCGAGTCCCCACGGACGGGGAATGCTCTGATTAGCATCACCATCATCAAGAAGGACTCCCTTTCAGATTCGGAGGGAATAAATTTTTGCTGGTGTTGGTGCAATGTAAAATTAATTAAAAACAGTCAGAGTAAACAAAATCAAAAATAAGGTGGATCCAGACTAATTTCGTCAACTGCATATATTTTTCGAACAAAATCCATTTTGGAAGCATTCCGCGTGTTCTCGCTGTTTTTTGTCCGCGGAGTCCGCGTGAAGTGACTCCCTCTATTCTCGCCGTTCCCGGGAACGGCGAGAATACGCCTGTAGTCACTGCATGGTACCAAAGACGGAGGTTCTATCAGATTATTTGTTCTTGATCATATACTTACATCAGAACATCCTCCCCACTCCCAGCCTTTTGTGGGTAGAAGTCGTGCGCGGGATCACACCCGCAATCGTTCACTTCTCCGCGCGCGCAGGCACGCGTCACGGCGCTCGCTAGTCCGGCAGACGTCACAGACTGCACGAATGCTCGTTCTCGGCTCTCTGCAAAATAAACGATGTCAAGATACGGACCTCTCATTTCCGAATATAGTTGTTTTATGAGATTTATTTCCTTCGGAAATAGATACGCTTTTGTAACGAACAAAACAGGTTGACTTCCTAGGGACGCCACGACAATACTCTGTATGACTCAGTCCAAAACACGCCGCAGTGAACCTCGGGAAGAACGAGAAACGTCGCCCGAACGACGACTCAAATCCTGTGTCAACCAATAAACGGCGTTCGTTGGAGACAGCTGTGGTGACACTTCCAGCTCTTCCGCTAGATACACGGCGATTGTTCGTCGGCACGTAAATTTAGTCATCAAGAGTATTATCGGAACAACTCTTCCCCACTTCTCTCGAGCGCTTTTTTTGTTAAACTGTCTCAAAGGTCAAATTAATTTTTACATGTCTCAAGCAGAGCGCGAATAGCACAGCTTAACTACTTACTACCTAGTAGTTAAGCTGTGGCGAATAGCACAATCTACGTTTTGCCGTAGCTGCGAGTACTGAGCGGAAACCAAGAGACTTAAAGGACATCTCACACCAACAAATTGACCACACCAGGTTGGATGAGTATTATAGGTACGACGGTTTCTTCAGAGAGGGAAGACGATTCCCGATAAATCATGCTAGTGTGATGGTTTGTATATTTCTTTTTGTTTTCATTCACTTTTTTTCATTTCACTTTGCCCGAATGAAGCATCAGCCCCCGCGCAATAAAAATCATCGATAGCTCGCTTCAGGTGATAAGCAAGCCATTTATTGGCTGATTAACAACAGTGTTGTACCAGACCAGAGCAAAATAAAACCAGGAAGCAGCGCCAAGACTCGATAAAAAGTACACACACTCGAAAAGAAGCGGCACTGGTACCACTAGGGACAGAGAAGGTCCCTAATGAAACTTAATCAGTTTTTCACCGGCACTGGCTCTGATAACTTCAGATTCTGGACACAGCAAAAAAAGATACATTTTCCCTTGTTTCCCCGATGTATGCAGACCGCATCTTAGCTGCACTAGAAATTTTCTGAACCCGCAAGTTTGTCTCGCTACCGAGCGTAGTTGGCGAAGGCCCATTTCTGATGTATGGAAAGGATAGCTGGCGCTACTTCCTGGAGTTATTTGGCTCTGAGCAAAATAACACTAGGGAGTAACGCCAATATTTGAATAAAGTGACACACACACTCGAATAGCAGCGACAATAGCACCACTAGCGATAGAGAATGTCCCTACTGAAATTTAATCAGTCGTTCACCAGCGCTGGCTCCATAACTTCTTATTCTGTACACAGCAAAAAAAAAAGATATAACCTCCCCTGTTTCCTCGATATGTCCAGACCACATCTTAGCTTTACCAGAAACTTCTAAACCCGCAAGTTTGACTCGCTTTAATTGCCACAAGCATGGTGTGCGGCGCTATGAGTATGACCCGTTTGCGAAGCACGGAAAGCACAGGTCTTGGCGCTACTCCCTAGTGTTATTTTGCTCTGTACCAGACTTGGAATAATAAACATCAACCGTTTTCTCTAGGACATATTCACACAACTGCCTCTTGACAAAAGTTGTCACAGTTAGTCAGAGCAAAACAACACTAGGGAGTAGCGCCAAGACTTGACAAAATTGACACACACTCGAATAGCAGCAATACTAGCACCACTAGCGATAGCAAACGTCCCTACTGAAACTCGTTCGGTCGTTCACCAGCGCTGGCTCCGATATTCTAAACACACCGAAAGAATGATACGGTCTCCATTGTTTCATTGGTTTGTGCAGACCGCACCTTTGCTTTACTAGAAATTTCTAAACCCACAAGTTTGTCTTGCTTTCAATGCCGAAGCGTAGTGGCCGGCGCTACGAGTATGGCCCGTTTGCAAAGCATGGAAAGCATAGGTCTTGGCGCTACTCCCTAGTGTTATTTTGCTCTGCAGTTAGTGGAGGACCTTCGTCAACATCACAGATGGAAACGCTGAGATTCAAGCAAGGCAAAAGATAGTTATCCAACACGATTTTTGCCAGTTCTGAGGGGTGACATTCGGGGACTTACTTATTCTTAGTGCTTTCGAAAACCTTCCTGTGCCTGGGATAGTCGTGCAGTTCCATCGTCGCGTTTTGAACTGGGACTGACACTCTGTGATTGCTTCTCTGGCTCCCATTACCATCGCCTAAAATAGTTTGTTCATACACCACTAAGAATTAGCAGGGACCCATAAATTTCCTTTACAGGGGGCTTGTCATTTCCTATGCTTCTATATTGCTATGTTGACCGATCCAAATCTAGTTTCCAAAAATCCCCACTTGAGTCGAATCAGCATTCTTGTTTGCCTCATTGGGCGTGCGCGCCAAAGAGACTCCTCCCTCAAGGCGCCAGCAGCCAATCCCAAATTTTGTCTATCTGGCCTTTGACGTGATTGGACCGTGGGTATTTCTCGAACTATCTTCCGACCGGTCAAGAGCGCATCAGAAATCTCTTATTGACAAGCCCCCCTGTAAAGGAAATTTATGGGTTCCTGGAATTAGACAGAACAAGTCACCCTTTATGTGAAGATGAAATGAAAGGCTTTGCTCGCAGCCCGGAAACCTCTTCGCACTTTGCACACACTCGTACCCTAAACCGAACGCACATTGGTGGACACTTTCGAATCGCATTAAAAGAGCTACTGTCGTACTCCCGAAATCGCGACATCCAGATAGATAGAAACAGGTCCGTATCCACGAATTTATTTCGGTGGGGGGGGGGGGTTGCCCGCGGGTCGGACCAAAAAATTAAAAAAAGACACAGATCAGAGGTTAAAGCCTATAAAAACGATTATTTTTGTATGTTTCGGGGGGAGGGGGTCGAACCCACTACCCCCCTGGATACGGCCCTGATAGAAAGTGATAGAAAGTTTATTCTAAAAATTGACTTTCGTGGTTATACAGCCAAATATGCGATTACTGTCAAAAAACAGAAAAAATTACAATACATGCGTCAGTCAAGCTTCGTTAAAAAGTTTCATGAACTCTGGAATAAAACTTTTTGCATATCTGGCGTGTTTTGTAGGTACAGGACAGAGCTTGGGTACCCTAGAACTTACCACTCGTTCTGGTCGATTTCTAACATTTTGGTAGGGGGCAGGGTGAGATACCATGGCTGAACCGAAGTCGTTGCTTAGCTCTATTCTGCGTTCCTGCATTGTTTTGAGGTTAAAAGGTATGGAAGTTTCGGTGCACTATGAATAATAAGAAGAGCCCGCTTCTGTATATTCTTTCCAATTTGTCTCTTTGTTCCTGCGATAATGAAAAAAGCCAAAGAGGCACTGCGTATTCCAGAGCGGGTCTAATGAAGGAAGTATAAACTCGAAGTAGGTGATATTGGGGTATTTTTTAAAGGAGTTTCGGATTTTGTAATCCCGCATCAGACAAATTTACCAGACCGAGAAAAATCCCGTCAGGGTTACGTCTGATTTTCCGAGTTTTTCAATGAACCACAAGAGAGGAGCTTCACTCGCTCCTCCTCTCACGCGATATTGAGATTGCAGCCTTCCCAACGAAAACTGGCAGGAGTAGAAAAATGTGAAGTATAGGACTTTCGAGTTTCACATTGAATTACCCATGTTTAATAACTTTTCTAAGCCTGTAAACACACGGAACATTAATCACAGCCTTATAGAAAAGCTTCTTCAGAAA
Organism: Branchinecta lindahli; assembly: GCA_023053555.1. Taxonomy (NCBI): domain Eukaryota; kingdom Metazoa; phylum Arthropoda; class Branchiopoda; order Anostraca; family Branchinectidae; genus Branchinecta; species Branchinecta lindahli. The sequence continues at coordinate 9,321,911 of JAKZAO010000006.1, read as the reverse complement.
CGAGAGCTTTCACTACAAAAACGAATCCTGCTTCCTATTGGTTGGTTTTTGAATGACACGTCATAACCGACCAATGGTTTGAGACTCCGTTTTTTGTTTTCAAACTTTGAAGCCTTCAAGCTGTCACTTCCATGGAAACTCTTTTGCGAAAATGAAATTATACAATCAAGAAATAGTCCAATTAACATATCCAGCAAGTGCCTGGCTCAGAATGATGACCAAGCGCCGACAGTTTAGTTCAAGTCGAAAAGTCCTATGCCTCCCAATGTCAAATTTTTGGGTTATGCTCCCCTGGTGATGGTGTAGAAATATCCATTGCCGTCGGATAGGGTGCAATCTCTCTATACTTTATTTTATCGCTAATAAATAATATCTATTGACATGTAGCCTATATTTTCTATGATTTACGACGAACTAATACTGGAGTCGAGAGCGAGGTTCGAGGGAAATCTGGGGTCTCCCCTCAACCTTTTAGGTCGACAGCCGTAGCCTAGGTCCTGAATTAAGGCTCTTGCCCCAAGACGTATGCAGCGTATAGGGAACTAGAGTGAGGTTTCGTCAGCGGCCTTTGCTTGACCCGAAGGGTCAATACCGCTTTCTAGCAGCTGCGGGTGTATGACATCCCATATCTGTAGCGTTGTTGGACGCTTGGGCGTATCGAGCAGTGTGCGATTGGGCTGCAGTCGTGGACAACCCTTACTTTTGTTTCGACCTTACGGTCGCATATTTTCACAGTTTCCTGACTAAGTCTGGGGCTAGCGGGCACCTATGATATCTCAATCCAATCCGCTTATTCTTACCATCCAGGGAGATACCCTTTGTTCCCTTCAAAGCGGCATGTTAGACTATTTTTGATTGGATGCTATATATAGAGAGCCGAGCGGCCAGCGAGGCGCCGGACCGGTTTACAATAAACCGTTCTAGGGACAATCAGTAGTGTGACAGGCCGCTTTGAAGCGAACAAGGGGTATCTCCCTGGATGGTAAGTATAAGCTGCTCCACTAGCCTCAACTTCGCCTGCCACGCAGCCAACCTCACGGTAACTGGAGGCTTATCCAGTATATCAGTTGCTCAAGTGGAACATCTAGTTTCGAAACCGACTTCCCTCTTGTCCGGCATTGCGAAGGGTTTGGTCGCACTAGAGGACCTTAGCCGGATTCGTTCGTTCCGAGGATAGTAATGTCGTTACTCACATTACCTTTAAAATTCCAGGCGACTGACCACAGAGATTCAGCTTCTTCTGAGTGTGATGACTGATGATCTGCGGACAAATTTCGTAGAGGTTCGTTTGATTCACCACTGGCGACGATATTTCCCTGCAACAAAAGTACTGTATTCAGCTTATGGAATATGTAAGTTAGAAACGTTATATATTTGTATTTGTCCGATATTACAATATCATAGGGAGGGAATCTCAGCTTAACCTCTTTTTCTATTAATAGATAAATAAATAAATATTTATAAAATTTACTCGAACTTAAATTTACGGTGTATTCCAGTCTTGTACCAGGAGTAATTACGGGTTTGTCCAGGTGGGGGGGGGGCACGGGTATGAAATCTACTGACATCATAGCTTCAAATCAGGCCACTTTCATGAAAAGTACCCTTCTAACCCTGACCATAGGGCACAAAATCTCGTTGCGGGTTTTAGGACCCCCCCCATACCCCTGGTGAGTGGTATGTAATTTTATTATTTTGACACATAATTCGATAGCTCACCACATACGCAGAAATTGTGGAATAATTTTCTGGAACTTTTAGAGGGACCACATACGCAGAAATCAGGGAACAATTTTCTGGAATTTTAGGGGAGGTCGGGTCTTAGCCCCCCCCCTCCGCACCCTGGTGGGTGTTACATAATTTCATTATTTGGGGAAGAGTAACGTATCATTATTTTGATAACTCAATAATTAGGGAATATTTTTGTTGAATTTTCAGGGAACTTTAGGGAATTATTTTCTGGAAGCACGTCACCAGATCTAGGTATAGGGATTAACTTATGAGGACGTCTAAAACTCAAGAAATGATGGTGACCCACAACAGAGGGTGGATTTGCAAGAAGCAAAAGCTGAAGATTGGATTGGATTTTACCGCTGCTTACGTTCAAGGGACTGCGTTGCACCCTAAAGTCCTTATAATCCTAGCGAATATTTTAGATGTCTTATTTTCTTCTTGTTTTTTGTCTTGATCGAAATCTGTTGCTATTCAAGACACTATCATGTGATGCCTGAAATAGTATCTTGCCTTAAAAGTTACCGTCTGACCCACAACAGAAGGTAAGAAAGATTGGATTGGGATTAAGAAGTCCACGTCTGCATATGGACTTTAATCAATGATTTATCCCCCCCCCCCCCCAGACACCACATGCTAGCATTGAAGTGAGCTGGGATCGCTACATGAATTACTAGCTTAAAACATTTTGTTGAAAAAGCTTAGAAGGCTTATTACCCCTAAACTACTGCCATCGCTTACGCATAGCTTGACCTGGGATACCTCGTGTTTCTCGAACTTTTCGTGACCAATCAATCGTGATGCAATTAAGATAGCATACTGTTATAAGGGGCCAAAACGGTTGTTACTAGTTTCAAACAATTTATTTTAAAAAGGCGTTTTCGTGGGGCCATCAACTTAGAAACGTAAATAGAGAACATTTGGCCAGTCTGGCGGCAATTAGCGCATCGCCTGGACATTGACAAATAAACTTAACCATTAACAAGCTTACAACAGGTTTCCAGATGCTAAGCGTGCGGAGAATCAAGCAGAGAAACAAAGACCAGAAGTGCCTCCAACGTCCAACTCACACAAGGGTTTTTGCCCCGTCTGTCGGATACCACCAAACCGATATGGAGTAGTTCTGCTGGCGGTGGCTAATTTTTGGTGGATTCAATTCAATTCAATTATTTTATTTCCGCCATAGCTGACGAGTAAAATAAATAAATATATGGTCAAAATCGAACGTACAACTTTGTGACAAATACCACTACAAATAACTAACAATATAATGACCACACTATAGCCTATACAATAAATTGAACGTGACCTATATAATTTTTAAAATCGTGCAAAATAAACATGCTGAAAAAAGTTAAAACGCGTCTGATAAATTATGATTAGCATGCTTAATTTTGGAAGTAAAATGACTATACTTTTTATTTAAAATTAATATCGGTTTTTTTTAAATTATATTCATGCATCATAAAACTATTAGATTAAAATCTTGAAAACCGGCATACAAATTTTCCGAATTTAAAAAAAGTAGATTTAATAGATGCAATATTACCCGCAAATTCCGCCTCGGTGAGGCGGAATTTCGAAAGCCTAACCACCTTGTTGGACAACAGATGAGGTCCGAGAAACGACTTGTCCGGGTGGATATGTGCTGAATCCGGCGATGTACATCACACGTCATATTCATCATACAGGGCACGCGTTCAAGCTTACAAAATTACGATTCTATAAGGACGTGCAGAAGTTGGTTTTTGGATCTGTCGGTCCTTGGAACAGCCTTACTCAAGGTGCGGTTAATGCTGAATCGATGAATAGGTTCAAATGTATTATCGACAAGATTTCATTTTTCTCAGTATGATTACTCCCAATTTATTTAGAGGATTATGTTACTATTATTATTATGCCATGACAGCCAGAAGGCCACAGGTACAAACAGAAGCAGGCCAGAAAGCGTGCTGGGTCAGACGTCAGACGGTCTGAGAGTCAGGCCACAGGCACAAAATGAAGCGGGCCAGAGACAAAAGATCTTGCCTCCAAAAGTGAACATCCAAAAGGAGTATCTTCCGCTGTGCCCATTGGGTGTTAGCGTATAAATGTTCAAAGTAGCCGACATTTGCTGAACTAGATCTAAGTTAGACAGACGAAGAGGGAGAGCGAAAGAATAAATATCTGACCACTTATTAGTCGGATCTACCGAGTATCAACGCCTAAAACAAGATAGCGGCTGGCAGGTCCGTATCCAGGAATTTATTTCGGGGGGGGGGGGGGGGTTGCCCGAGGGTCGGACAAGAAAATACAAAAAGCATAAATCAGAGGTTAAAGCCTATAAAAACGATTATTTTTGTGGGTTTCGGGGGGGGGGGGGTCGAACCCCCAGGTGACTGGCAATCCTTGCTGTACACAGACTGACGATTTTTTTCAGTGGCAACCAGAAAGATGAAGACGAAGAGACGCCCGAAGAAAACTTTTCGTCGAAAGAACAGTCGGATCTTGACAACATCAACTGGCAATGGCCTGAATGGATGGTTTCAGACCCACTGAAATGAAGGGGCTCCCATATCTTAGGCAGAGGGATACAGCCTAGGACGGCGAGCGAGGAACATGTCACCTACCAGTCGGACCACTGCCGTCTTCAGCAACTGCATGGGTTCATGGGCACACGACAGAAGAAATGTCCAGATTTTGTTGTTTCGTTTTAGCTAGCATTCATTTTCACATGACATCGTATCTCGGGCTGGGAGGATTAGACACGGTAGCTTGTTGTTGGCTTTTTTTCGGGTCACTGGAAAACCGGAACCTCCCTAACCTAACCTTTTACCTAACCTTTTGGTTAGTTTTACCTAACCTTTTGGTTAGGTTAGGTTAGGGAGGTTCCGGGGTTCCGGTTTTCCAGTGATCCCTTTTTTCGAGCAAAAATTCGAGCAATGTGTTTGGCTTTCCAACCAATCGGTCTCAAGTCCAGCCAAAATTCGCTACTGGACTCGGTTGATTTGCTGCAGAAGAAACATTCACAAGAAATCCGCTAAGGGATCCCGTCAATCGGTTTACTGTTAGCAGAACCGAAACCATTAAATCATCACTTCTGGATTCTTCTGTTCGCACGCGAACGACAACGTGATGACAGGTCTTTTTGGTGGTGCGAAGCCGCAGCTTCCAACTCGGTTTCCAAGCCAGATCTGAAGTGGCAAGTCCGAGAAGATGGTGAAACAAACACCAACTTCAGCAAGGATCCTCGCGTTGACTGAAAATGCGGGTATTGGGATACTACATCGAATGCATGGCGGTGCTTCGATCAAGAGGGTTGCCGAACCTTTGTCGGAAAGATCCGTGCGGCTCTTCAGGATTGTCAAGATGACCGAGAGGTTAATGTTTTGAACTTTGGGCGATACCATATATTATCGCCCGAAGAAAAGCAAGGGCGATAATGATTATAAGACTAGTACACTTGTTTTAATTTTTTGGTATTCCCCTGATGTCAAAAGAAAAAAGTTCCAACCGTGCGATATCACTTGTTATCGCATGGTTGGCTGTGCGATAACAATTGTTATCGCACGATTGGAACTTTATTCTGTTAAACATCAGGGGAATACCAGAAAATATTGGCACTGGGTAGGATAGGACTGGTATTATGGGACTGCACAGTGTACTGGTGTTATTTTTAATTCTCGGTCGTGCAGTATTTACATAAATACGGTTCATTAGAACTCGGCGTCATTCAGAAAACAGCACGGAAAAGCTGGAAAGCAGCAAAAAATTCGGCCAATTTCGGAAGCCGTCCTCGTCTATTCGTTGTTGTCGGCTGAAGGTCTTTGCAGGCGTGTCCTTAACGTTTGGTAATATAATGGCCGCGCAAAACGTCCACAAATCATGCACCAACGGACAACAAGTCCATTTCTCCTCTTGCCATTTCACAGCTTTAAGCCCGGAAAACCAAGTATCGGCACTTTTTAATATACTCTGATAGATGTGTCCGAGATGTGTCACTAGCTGGTTACGGAATATCAAAGAAACAGTTGGGCGAATTTAGAAAGCTATGTCACGGGATCGACTCCTGGTCGTCGTGAGAACTCCGATATCATCATCGTTCATACCTCATCAGAAGACCTCTACGATTGCATCGATGACGGCATTCATAGAACACTTGCAGCAGGGTTGCCAATAGTGAAATGTCAGCCGGAAGAAATAATGAGCCAAACCCTTGAAATATTGTAGGTTCTCCTCCCTTTCAATATGACGTTTTATGACCCCTCTTGCTTATTCTGCCTTTTATAATATACCTAGCTCCCTTGTGGAATTACAAGTTTCTAAAAATCTCCACCTCTCTCCGTTGTTTCATTTTGTGCCTATGAATTTTTACCGCTTTTCGGCCATGCCGAGTTTTGCCCGTCACACAACACAAAGTCTGCCGGAATTTTCAATGTGCGCTGACAACTCTTTCACGCATAAGGATAAGAGAATCTTTTCTTTTTTACTTCTTTTACTTGCTTAGTTTCCCAACTTTTTAACCACGGCGCATTCAGTTTTCAAACATTTTGCTCACAGCCGCCGCGTCGGAGAGCAGGAAGGCTGGACAGTGTCGACAAGCGCTAACAAGAAAATCGCTAATTTAAGGTGGAAAGCAACAGCATTTTTGAAAAACTTTTTCTGATCCATTTCATAGGGAAGAGATCATTTCTAGTAAGAGCTGTGCTTTAATACAGTAGGTCTCCAACGTTTTCATCCAAGGCGATGGTCATGTAAACGTAACTAGGAAACACAATAAAGATCAAACCCTGATCTGACAGTCCGTATATTATTCAGAGATCACGATCTACCATTTGCCATATAAGTCTCATATACCACCCTGATCAATACCCCCTGTCATTACTGTCCCCGAATCGCCTGTTTACACCAGTGGCCAATTTAATGGTTTGTCACCCCTCCTTGTATTTCTGGTCGTAAAGAGTGTAATTGCCCCTGAGACTGGAGATGGGGCCAATCAATCACCCAGACCACTTTGCGGAACTGTTAGGTATGCTGGAGGGTTCCACTGGAAGGCGCGCGACAAAAACAGATCCCTTGTGACGACCCGTGAAGGGAGGAATGGGGCTTGTCAGTCCTCGCAACTTCAGCGGATTTTTGGCGCAGCTGAAGGGCATAGAAGCTACAGTCTACAGTACACCTATGATGCACACCGAAAAGGGCTAGGATAGGACAATCTAGTTACCCATCACTTATCCACTTAAATTGGCTTGAAGACCCGCTGAAAATGAGTTACTTCGTTGTTCCGCTATTCACGAATAATCGATTTTCAAATAGTGGAATTTCCGTGTGATTTGTGGTGCCTCTATGCGCTTGTATTTTTGCTGTATGCCTTACGAGAAAGATCTATCAGTTTTTTTTTGTTCAGGCACTAAGCAATCTTCACCGATCTCACCACTGCCCACTGATAAGCCGCATTTGTGTTGAGATTAAAATTTCCCGCGTCATAGTAGAATTTACGCTGTGGGACGGCCGTAGATATTCTGAGCCTCATAACTAGAGCAGATAGTGGAAAATCAAAAAATCCTTTTGCAGAATCCAAATAATTCAGTGTATCCAATTAAATGACACACAAATAAGTTGGCTTTTCAGTTAAACTTTAAGGGACACACATGACGATATCAACGCACCAAAAAGGGACCTCTAAAGGTGTATTCTCAGCGTTCCCCGAGGACTCCTCGGGGAATCAGGGGGAACGGCGGGAATACAGGGTGTCACTAAACGCGGACTCCGCGTACGGAAACAACCAAAGAAATGAGAGGCAAAATGAAATTAAATTATGTTGAAGCATGGTAATGTACCATAGTATTTTGCAAAATGACGTCACAAACGGTTCACATTCAAAGTTTTTTCGGCCTACCGGACGAATAGGAGGGGGCAAGGCCGTATCCAGGGGGGGTTAGGGGGTTCGACCCCCCCCCCGAAACTAACAAAAGTGATAGTTTTTTGGGGCTTTAACCTCTGATCTATGCCTTTTTTGTACCTTTTGTGGGCAACCCCCCCCGAAATAAATTCCGCGGGCAACCCCCCCCCCCCCCCCCGAAATAAATTCCTGGATACGGGCCTGGGAGGGGGTGTCTGTGGCTGCAAGGGATTTTGTCAGAGTCGCCTTCCTCGTGGAAATATAAGCTACAAGCCAGTGCCAGCCAAATGAGAAGTTCCAAGTCTTTATTAACAACTCCACAAGTGTAGCCCCATAGGCGAGGGGATTTTTATACACACGCGCCACCCACTTCGTTAGGAATGCGTGAGGACCGGATGTAGAAAATTCAAAATGTCAGTATCGGCTATCAACTTTTTGCCACTAAAACCATGGTTAGTTCGGGTAGCTAAGTGGTGCAATTCAAGCTTGAACTCAAGGTGCAAAAACTTTATGTCTGAACAGTTTAACGACGTAATGGTACCATTGCGTGCGCCCAAGTCTTCATAGACCAATTGCTGCGCTTCTGCCTATTCATGGATGGTAGAACAAGGAAACCATTTAAAAAGAAGATTGCTACTATTTTGTAACAACGGTGTCGGTCGAACTGAACGCTGGTGATTGAAATATTATTAACGGCAAGGAAGGAAGCTGTAACAATTTGATAGCTACCCCGTTTTGGGCATTAATTATAGGTGATACCGTTTTAGAGTTAACCCTAGAACAAGTGGTGGGGTGGAAATGGGGATCCTGTTGTTATGGCACTTGCCCTTCGGCCAAGTGCCATATAGCGATCGCAATTTCTGTCCGTCCGTCGGTCGGTCTGTCGGTCGGTCTGTCGGTCGGTCGGTCGGTCCGGGTTTTGCTAGTTCGGGCACTTCCACATAAGCTAGGATGATGAAACTTGACAGGCATATTAGGGACCCCAAATGATTAAGTTGGAAATAGTCACTTTCCCGATCCGACCATCGTGGGGGGAGGGAGGGGAGCCGGAATCCGGAATTTAGTGGCATGCATAACTTTCGAACGGGTGATCAGATCTTAATGAAACTTGACATTTGGAAAGACGTCATGCTTCAGATGTCCTATATCAAGTCCGGACCGAATCCGACGTGTGTGGGGGGGAGTCGGAGGGAGAACCGGAAATCATGTTAAACGCTTAGAGTGGAGCGATCGGGATGAAACTTGGTGGGGGGAACAAGCACAACTCCTGGATACATCATTGACAGAACCGGACCGGATTCGTGCACTGTGGGGGGAGTTGGAGTGGGGTTCCGGAATTCCGGTGATACGGAGTTAAGTTACTTCCAGGTGGGCTAGGACAATGAAACTCGGCAGGTAAATCAGGGACGCGACCAGATTAACCTGGAAATAGTCAGCTTCCCGATTCGACCATCGTGGGGGGTGGAGGGAGGGGGAATCCGGAATCTTGAGGTATGCATAACTTCCGAACGGGTGATCGGATCACAATGAAACTTGATATGTAGAAAGACAACATGTTTTGGATGTCCCATTTCAAGTACGGACCGGATCCGATGAAGCTGGGGAGGGGGGGGGGGTCGGAGGGGGATCCGGAAACCTTCTGACATGCTTGGAGTGGAGCGATCGGAATGAAACTTGGTGGGAAGAACAAGCACAAGCCCTATGTAGATCAGTGACAGAACCGGACCGGATTCGGGCATTATGGGGGAGTTAGAGGGGGGGGGGGGGGGGTCCGGAATTCCGGTGATCGCAAGTTAAGGTACTTCCAGACATGCTAGGACGATGAAACTTGGCTTGAAAATTAAAGACTTGAGATGATTGGCTTAGAAATAGTTAGTTCCCAGATCCGGCCATTCCTTAAAGTACTAATGCTAACCGCAAAGTACAAAAAAATACTTTTAAGCAAAATATACATTTTCGTGATCCCTATGAGCCCATGATCATTTTTACCTTAAGGGTTTTGCTTACAACTAAATTCCTTAAAGTACAAACAATACTTTTGAGCAAAATATACATTTTCGTGCTCCTGATGATCATCTTTTTTGCTTCAAGAGTTTTGATTACAGATGGTTTTCTATAACTTGGAAATAATCACTTGCCCGATCCGACCATCGTGGGGGGAGGGAGGGGAGCCGGAATCCGGAATATAGTGACATGCATAATTTTCGAACGGGTGATCGGATCTTAATGAAGCTTGTTATTTGGAAAGACCTCATGTCTCAAATGTCCCCATTCGAGTCCGGACCGAATCCGACGAATGTGGGGGGGGTCGGAGGGGGGAACCGGAAATCATGTGACACGCTTACAGTGGAGCGATCGGGATGAAACTTGGTGGGAGGAACAAAAAGAATCCCTAGGTTCATCATTGACAGAACCGGACTGGATTCGTGCCGTACGGGGGGAGTTGGAGTGGGGTTCCGGAATTCCGGTGTTACGGAGTTAAGTTACTTCCAGATGTTCTAGGACGATGAAACTTGGCAGGTGTATAATGGACTCGGCCAAATTAACTTGGAAATAATCACTTGCCCGATCCGAACATAGTGGGGGGAGGGAGGGGAGCCGGAATCCGGAATTTTATTGACATTCATAATTTTCGAACGGGTGATTGAATCTTCATAAAACTTGGTATTCGGAAAGACCTCATGTCTCAGATATACCATTTCGAGTCGAGACCGGATCCGATGAATGTGGGGGGGGGGGGGGGGTCGGAGGGAGGAACCGAAAATCATGTGACACGGTTAGAATGGAGCGATCGGAACTTCCCGAGCGTCACCGTCGAAAAGGAAGTGCTTGAAAATTTCGCTGATTTTTCCATAAGATGTCAAAATATTTAAAACAAAGTGTTCAAATATATTATACAACAGCAAATATAACTAAGTGACCATTTCTTTTGAACGTAACTGTAGTACCAAACAACCCATCACACTGACAAAGCTACTATCCATTCACATCCTATTAGGATAACTTGAATACAAGCTAAAAAGCTTGCAAGTGCCATATGAGCTTGCAGCTCTTGTCTATAATGGAGATTTGGCTTACCAGTAGGCTTACGAAAATAAACTCAAAAGAACGATAGAGAAGTTGACAAAACAAAGACAAACATCCGTCTGTACACTATCAGAAGTTTCTGGACATTTCCACAGGGATGCGCGACTTCGTCAGAACTGTGATAACACACTATCTGTTTAAGTTACAGAACAGTTATGATCCTCTGTTATTTTTTTTTGCTAAAGGCAACTTTCTAGGACATTTCGTGTCATTTTTTACAGGAACTACTCTTAAAGTTTAACCGAAAGGGCTGAGAAACGACAGTCTAGCTATCCATCGTCTATTCACTTAAATAGGCTTCAAGGCCCGATGAAATAAGTTACTTCACTGTTTCCGAATAATCTATTTTTATCAAATGAACGTACTTTTAAGGACTTGTCATACCTCTACGTCGTTGTACCTCTATGCTCAATTTTACTTTCCGGATGCCCTCATCTCTCGCCTTGATCATGTGTAAGTGAGCATAATCTCTGTTGGCTATTGAAATCCTCGCTTTTGCTGACATTCAAATTCGCCGCGGCTGGATGAATTTTGACTTGTCATGAAAGCAGCACATTTATTTTAAAGCGGGTTTAAATAAAGAGGAAATGAAATTAATTATAAATTTAAGGGCGGATAGTCTGCCACTTCGTAAATATTTAGGAAGTGTTAGGGAGAAATCTGGTCCTTACTTTTGTCCAATGTGCGGCGAAATTCATTTTATGTGTGGTTGCGATGAATTAGAGAATTTGAGGAAGGAAATTTTTAAGGGAGAGATTCATGGGGGTGGCTGTTGAAAGTTATGCGGTGTAGGACTTTTCTTAGCATAAGAAACCTGGCGAGGTTCCTCAGAGTGGCCAGTCTACACAGGGAAAAGTGTTTGGGTGGGGGTTAGTGTTAAATCGTAGTGTGTCATTTCTTTTGTATTTATGTCGCAGCACCCCCCTCACCCCCCCCCCCTTGCGACGCCCCTGTTCACCACTGTTCGCTTAGCAACCTATGACTTTACAGCGCTTTTTCGGCCGAGCCGTGTTTACCAGTAAAGCAGCGTAAACATCGCCAAAAGCTTCACGGTCCGCAGACAACTTTTTCACAGACAAGGGCATGAGAGTCTCAACTAGTCGCTTTTCATTTTGGAAGAAATACACTGTCAGAAGTTTCATAACAGATCGCGCATAACACTTTCAAGAATAACACCTTTTCACTTAGAAATTAAGTGTTATGACCAATTAAGTTTACACTATTTCGTGCCTAGATCTCCAACAACACCTTCAATTGGTAAAACTACTACACTGTCAGAAGTTACATAACGACAACAAAAGGATGCCCTGTTTCAACAGATAACACTTTGGGATGTTATCTGTTATGTTTCTTTCGTTCCCGTTAGTATTTAGTGTAGTAGGCCAAAAGGTCCATCATGTATTTCGGACTCCTTTCCTTTTGCTAGGATTTCCAAATTTTAAACCACGACGCGCACAGTTTTCAAATATTTTGCGTCTTGCTTCTGACTCGGGAGAGCTGGAAGTCTGGATAGAGTTGAAAGACACCAGCAAGAAAACCACTGATTTTCTCGGGGCAAATTTGGGTATTGTCGAAAATCATTTTTATCGTGACAAGGTTATTTCTAGTAAGAACTGTGCTTTAACTAATTTTTAATTGTCCAAGTCCAAGAAATCGTGCCTCGTGGACTGTAGCCTACAACAGAGAGCCGGTATCCCACCCAAGACGCCACATTCCCGGATCTTACAAAACTGGTAAACTGCTTATTTTTCATCCGATTTACGAGCACTTAACGTCTGTGTACACATACATTTCTTTGCAATTACCCCATCTGCTGACTCGATACTATTAGCAGTTTATAGCAGTCCCTGGATTATCCTAAACGAATCTTCCCCATAACATGAACAAAATTACCCTATTCTTCAACTGCAAACCGTCCGTCTGAATGCTGATATGTACTTCACTTAGAATTCACAAACCCGGCTTAACGTAACACGCCTTTTGTGCGAATACAATAGATTGAGTTCCATGGGTATCATCCTATGGAGGTCAGAGGGGTAGTTTATTGAGGGGAATCAAGCAGCGACCGGAAGAAATGGGGGGTAAGTAGGCAGGTGGTCAAATGCGCATTTATTGAAATGAGAGACCGTTCCTTCGGAAGTAAACTGGTCCTTTTCTCAAATTTATTATACAAATTTGCAGCAGTTTCGAAGATCTATCTAAAGTGGCGGTTTACCATTTATTTTTGTAGTTACCTTATTTTTCAGAATTATATGTTCGGCATTTATAAGGGAAAACAATACAATTAACAGGGGTAAAATATATTTAAATACTAACAAACTTGTAATTAAGCCGTGGGCCGTGGCTATTTTGTTGAGTGGAGAGCCTAGTTGTGAAGTTTTCAATTATCTTAAAATACTGCCTTATCACTGCGGACAGGAATTATGCGTTCTGGTTTCTGAGAAACCTCTCTCCCTTCTATTGATAAATCCAGTTAATCTGCTGATTTTTTTTGTATTATTATTTTGTATTATTATTAGTTAGTTACATTCTTGTGCTTTCTTGGCAGGTTAATTATATTAGTTGTGTGTTTTTTTTTTTAATATAGATAAATAAAATGAAACGAAAAAGATGACATGTGGCGATGGTGAATTCTCATCCGCGGCTCAGTTTGCCCAAAAAGGGGTTTAATCCAATTAAGTTCCAAATTACAATAATGTTTTATGTTAAGTCAAATGCTTACTTATTTATAATTATAAAGATTATAAAGTTAATAATCTCGTTATTAAGGTTAAGTGAGGAATTCCTAATTTGTGTAGTACATTTGAAGTTAATGTTAATGCAGAAACTATTAATGTAGTTACTTTAGGATTTACTAAGCTAGGAGGAACTTGCCAATATGGCTCTCGAGGGGGAACCTTATTGTATAGCGGGTTCTCCCGAGGCTGATGCACATTCTTTTCCGGTTATGTTAAGTGTTTTTGTTATTTATTTTCATGGTTGACCCTAGTTAGTCGTATTTTAGTTTAATCAAATAAAAAACATAAATAAATAATAAGTTACTTACCACCAATCGCCTTTACTTGAAGAGATAAGGGATAATATTCCAAAAATAAACTTCCATGTCCGGTCAAGTTTCCGCCTTTTCATATTGACTTTCTGAAAAGAAAATATGTGATACTTAGCAAATACACCTAGACAACAGTGCCGCCGAGGGGTTGGGGGCACCGCCGAAACTCCGATCGATGCCATTTTACCCCTGACCTGAAACCGACCTGCCGTTAGTTATTGTAATAGTTACAATTATTGTAAAAAATGAAGATAATTATACGGAAAAGGTTAAATTAAGCTTAGAAGTGGTGATGAGATTAGAATTTTATAAGACAAATGGAAAGAGTTCTGCTATATTTATACTTCCAACCGAGGGGTTGGGGGCACCGACGTAACTTCGACCGGCAGGCTTTCGTTATGGTACTGGCCAGAAATCAACTGGCCCCGACCCCAAGCCGACGAAATGGTATACTGAGCCCAGGGCCGTATCCAGGGAGGGGGTCCGGGGGTTCACCCCCCCACCGAAACATAGGAAAATAATCGTTTATTATAGGCTTCAACCTCTGATCTATGTCTTTTTTTGTACTTCTGGGTCCAACCCGCAGGCACCCCCCCCCCAAATAAATTCCTGGATACGGACCTGACTGAGCCTATATAACTAAGTCCGAATCACGCCAGTGAACCTTGAGAAGAACGTGAAACGTCACCCAAACGAATCCTCAATTTTGCTTCAATCCTATGTCAACCAATCAACAATATTTGTTGTGTGTAGCCCCAGTGACGTTTCTAGCTCTTCGCTAGGGACACGGCGATTCATCACCGACATGAAGAGTTAGTCATCAAGAGTATTGACCAAAACCGACCCGTCACTAGGTGTGTGCCAACAGGCGAATGGTCAACCCCTACCATGGGTTGGCTCAATTACTTGACACCCTCAGGCTGGGCAAAACTTGGTGGAGAGCTGGAAAATAAACTGATCATATTTTGTATTTATGCATTATTTTCAAAAAACGGTAAGCTAGAAGTCTGTCGATATTACAAAGCGTAAGAAATAATAATCACGAATGAATAAAGAAATGAATTTATTTTATGCGCTACCTAATACTGGAAGAATATCACATAATGAGATAGAAAGAACAAGACCAAAGGTGTTGATGGTATCCCAAAATCTAACATTTGATTCAAACAATTGGGTCACATTGTCTTCGCCATTCAGTCTTCGTCAGATTCCTTGAAGATTTTTACTGTTAAAATAAAGTTCAAAAATGGATTCAGCATGTCTCCTGGTCCCGATACCGAATCTCTAATCGATTTCAGAAACAACTTTGAGCTTAACCAAATTTCCAGTTTCGGCCGAATTCGTGATGAACCATTTGTCCAGCGAGAAAACTAAGTTCAAATATGGATTCAGCGGACCTCCTTGTGATGGAATACCTTATTAGCTTATAAAATATACCTGTTTTACCGTAAATTCGAAACCTCTCCTCTGCCTCTAAAGATAGGACTAAAGAACCCATCTACGAACTTGACCTGTACTTTACCAGTGAATCCTCATTGAACAACATCCTCGCTTGAACAACATATTTCCTCGTTTGAAAAATATATATCAACCCCTTCGACCTTCGATTACACTAGATCTCTCCGACGTCTATAGAATAAACAAAGAATGTCGTCATCCACGCGCAGAGCTATACTGGTTTGAGAATAAAGGGGTAGGGACTGCTATAGCCGAAAATTGGTCGACAAATTTTGTGTCCGGTATTCGCCGGATTCCGGGTAAAAAACTTGTCCGGCGAGAAAATAACTTTCATATTCGGATTCAGCATGTCTCCTTACCCCTAAATCAACTATCTCAATAGCTTTTAAAAATATTCTGTGTTGCCCCTTAATTTGAATCCTCACCCCTAAATGTAGGGATACAGAGCCCATCTACGAACTCGACCTTTCCCTTGACCCAAACGATCCTCCCACCAAGTTTCACCAAAATACCTCATTCCTTTCGAGAGTTATCGTGCTTACAGACGGACGGACGGACAGACGGACAACTTTTGCGATGTCATAGGTATCCCTCCACTTACGTTTTGGGATCCCAAAAACAACAATAATACAACCAAAACTACAAAATTTACTGAATAAGACGAAGCATATATCTAACCATTTGCAGGTATCAGATCAATCACGGCTTTTAAAATGTTCGTCAAAAAGGAGGTATTTTCGTAGCCAAATTAGGACAAAATCTGGCAAATCGGCTCGAAGAAACTTAAAAAAACCTATCAGTAAATTTCTTTAATTTTCACCTTTGACGGGAAAAAACGAGCCGAAAAACGAAACAGTCAGGACCCTGTTTTGATTTCAGTCAACGAACCCGGCTCCTACTCCTATATTAAATTCACCCCTTTCACCCCCTCCGAAGTAGACCTCTGTTTCCGCCATTGACTGGAAACACACGCACAAACATCCCTTCAAAGTGAAATTATATCTTCCCTCGTAATTTCTCTCAGCATTCCCCTGTTTTGATGTCTGCTCCTGTGTCCTATCATGGAATGTTGATCTCTTTCAAAGGATCTAATTAATCCCCTTTTAATTTCCTCGTAATATCCCCAAGTGCGGAAAAGCGACTGTTAAACTCAAAATTGAATCTCACGGTCCGCTAGACGCTGAACTTCCTGCTAAGGGTTTGTAACTTCTATAAATCATGTTATGAAGATCGATAATAGTCCATTACAAAAAAGCCCGTGGGCCATCTGCAATAACGTGTAAACAACCACATAAAGGTAAAAATACGAAAAAATTCATATGATAAATCCCTTCACACAAAAATGTGTCTGTGCCTGAACGACGCTTCAGGAACTTCGCCGAATTTTTATAATAAAAAAACACTTTTCGTAGTTATTTAAACAGAGAACAAATTAATAACAAGGAGGAACGAACGAGTTTATCTACCCAATAGGCCTACTGGGATATTAGGTCTTGGTACCGAATATCACATAAAGAAAGAGAAAGAAAAACAGCAATAATAGACTACATCGGGAAACACAAAATTTCCATTTCTAACGATTTCACCAAAAATGTCTTCCTTCAATCCCCACAATCCGTCACATTTGCTGTGCTGAAGATCTTCTTTCGGCACAGTACAAGTATTACACAGTGGATTCAGACCTGCTCTCAACTGTGAATACGTAAGGAGGGTTTTCGCGAGCTGGAAAGCAAGGTCGTCACTTTCCATTGGTTTTCGTTCTGCTTCAGAAAGAAACCGATTCCAGAAAGTTAGTGGAAAGCTCCGCGGAAAGTTGAATACTTCGGCAGAAATTCTGAGGGTGTGGGAAAACACGGCAAGCGTCATCAAGAATGACTTTGTTGGAACATATGTGAATAGAAGGAACGTCCAGTGAACAATATCTCGACTTGTTTATTCCAAAAAGTGAATGTCCCCTTGGTTTCAGCTTTCCATGTGTTTTCGCGACCAGTCGAACGGGAAAGTGGAGTACAATTCCCGGAACCAGATTCTCACAGTGTTCGCGATTTGCTTCGCTCGCTGGAAAGTGATTCCGAAATCTTCCAAAAATACTCCTATAGGCAGACAGATGTATGTTTATCAAAGCTATCGGCAATGTCCTTGATCGGCAAACCTTGACGATTTTTACACTTTCCATCTGGGAAGAAGATTTTTTAGACCTGATTAGTCCCTTTTTGTGTTTTGCTTGTTTGTTTTTATTCTGTGCATTTACTACGTTATCGAAAGCTCAGTGTAATTTTCCTTTCTTTTTTTGTACTGCGCTATTTCCCTCCTCTTGTTTAGTGCGTTAGTAAAATTTCATCGTCATCATCATGTACAACAACACAATACTACTAACTACGTTCACTCCCGTGACATTCGTGCTTTGCCTTCTGCCGGGAGTATTTGTTAAAGGACACCTGAATGAAGAGTACCAAGTATCATCCCTATTTGTATGACTTCCGTTAACATTGCCTGCAGAAAACCCAATCCAAATACGAAATAGTGTTTCCAAGCTATGATTTTTGCTCCATTTTGCATCTCTCCTTATTTCATTACCGAGCAATTTTAGAAATGAACAAATGTCTCCAATCAACCCTTCTTCTGGAATATTTTTTAACCAGTTAAGCCCAAACGTATATCTAGAAGAAATTCCAATACGATCCGGCCAGCGCTGTACAAGATTTGAATGAATTGCGCTTTTTGTCTTGGAGTCTGCATGTGCAAACCTCCAGAAACGAACATCCCTATTTTGAAAACGTCACGCTCAGGAGAAGAATGCTCTCCGTGACCATGTCTTTAAATGCATTCTCCATGGTGTGTTCAAGTATGGTTTCATTGTTATGTGTGTACAAATATCGAAAAGAATAAATGAACCTGAACCTGAACGTACTGGCCAAACCTTTGGTATGCGAAACCTATTACTTTTACTTTTTAGTTATTTATCTCAAGAATACCATTAAATTTGGCTTGTAACTTCTTTATTTCCGTAATGGCAACTCCGTCGGTCAGACTGTGAATTTTGATAACTGCGAACTCCTTTTCTGAGGAATTCCCAATTGTTCGCCCAAGTCTGAATACAAATAAATCATAACCGTGAATTGGCGATGAAAAAACATTTGAAAAAAAAACACCCCATGGTGTGTGGGAGGTACTTTCTTCCGGATTTCAATGATTTTCTTAGGGCCTTCTGCTTTATCGCCTTGGTCTACCTGACACCCGATCAAGTGTTTCATCAAATGTTCAAGAATCTGATTTACAGTTTATTGTTTTAAACTATTATGTTTTAAAAATAATACAATGAACTCGTAGGATTAGTCCCTTCTTGTAAACAGAAGACCTTCTTCCCTCTTAATTAGCCATTCCGTGTTACCAAGAATAAACAAGACCAAAGGTTTCGATGGGATCCCAAAAATCTAAGATTTGATTCAAACAATTGGGTCATGTCGTCGCCATTAGTCTTCGTCCGACTCCCTGAAGATTTTTACTGTTTCAGCATGTCTCCTTGTCCCGATACCGAATCTCTAATCGATTTCAGAAACAACTTTGAGCTTCAACCAAATTTCCAGTTTCGGCCGAATTCGTGATGAACCATTTGTCAAGCAAGAAAACTAAGTTCAGATGTGGATTCAGCGGACCTCCTTACCCCTCAATGAATATCTTATTTGCTTATAAAACATACATGTTTTTACCGTAAATTCGAAACCCTTCCTCTGCCTCTAAAAATGGGACTAAAGGACCCATCTACGAACTTGACCTATACTTTACCGGTGAATCCTCATTCAACAACATCCTCGCTTGAACAACAAATTTCCTCGTTTGAACAATATATATCACCCCCTTCGACCTTCGATTACACTAAATCTCTCCGACGTCCATAGAACGTCGAACGTCGAACAAAGAACGTCGTCATCCACGCGCAGAGCTATGCTGGTTTGAGAATAAAGGGGTAGGGACTGCTATAGCCGAAAACAGGTCGACAAATTTTGTGTCCAGTTTTCACCGGATTCCGCGTGAAAATCGTGTCCGGCGGGAAAATAACTTTCATATTCGGATTCAGCATTTCTCCTTACCCCTAAATCAACTATCTCAATAGCTTTAATTTGAAACCCCTCCCCCATCCCTAAGTGTAGGGATACAGTTCCTAAGGATCCCTAAGTGTAGGGATACAGAGCCCATCTACGAACTCGACCTTTCCCTTGACCAAACGATCCTCCCGCCAAGTTTCATTAAAATATCTCATTCCCTTCGAGAATTATCGTGCTTACAGACGGACGGACGGACAGACGGACAGCTTTTGCGATGTCATCTCCACTTACGTTTTGGGATCCCAAAAAAGACATGAAATTTAGGAATATTTCGAAAATTTAGCTAAAATGTAAATAAAAAAGATAGGCCCTTTTTGGGAGGCCTCTTTTTACTTCTGTAAATTAAAATAATGTCTCTTCCTAAAATTATGAATGATGCACTCAAGTCTTTACCAAGGTTCATGATTTGTTTACTCTGTCAATATGCAGAATTTACTTTTTTTTAAGCAGCCCCTTCCTCGTCTAACACACTTTCTCACCGACAGACTTCTCACAGCCAATGGGCAAAGGTAGCACTTACCGCGTGGTTACCTACTCCCCGGCAACTGCTGTGCACCCTTTCCCGGCACCGACCGGAATCAGCGGTGCCGTCCGTAAATTAGGCGATTCATCTTTCAAACGCTTCTAAACATGCTAACTTTAATGTTCTAACACGTGGCAACCGGTGCCGGCTAGTGCACCGGCGGAGAAGACTGTTCAAAATTTCTGCGTTTACTACTGGGACCTTCTATAGCGTACAGTCGACCCAGACTGAGCCGATACAGGTTACAGAGATAGCAACCTATTTCTCTCAGGTAGCGTTCCAGTGAAGTCATTACAAGTTACGATGATAAGAGTAGGGGCGATCATCGTATTGTGGTAGTTATCACACTCTCTGGAACGCAAATAATAACAACACGTACATACGTCATCATTCTTACGGGAGTTCCTGCAGAACCGATAGTTATTATCACTTATGATGCTCGCGACCATCATAAGTAAATCGTAACGATCGTAACAGTCCTGGAACGAAAATAATAAGTGGGAGGAGCCAATTTACTTATTACGGTGGGCTCTGGAACGGCAATAATAACAAGAATAATAACGAACGTAATTATTATTACGTCGCTGGAACGCTACCTCAAAAAGCAAGCCCTTATCACAGCACAGCACCTTGCTTAAAGGCTAACTGACGAGCTGATCTTTGTAATTTCCCACCACGGTTATTCAGTTGCTGCATTCTAGTTCATATTCCCAGGGAGTATTACGCGCAAGCTTGACTAACACCGCCAACAAACGTTGTCTCTGACTTGTTCCACTTGACGCGAACTTGGCCACTGAGGAATTTCACTGCTGGGTCGGATCGTCAACTCGGTTCTTTCTAAGAGCTATCTGATACTTCTAGACCAGGAATCATGATCACGATCAGGAAGCAATATGTGAGCCACGATTCAGGGCCAAAAACGCAATTATTTCAGTCCAGAGCCACCATGCAATTTGTTTTCCATTAGTCCCCCAATGATCATCATCATCGACAACGTTTAACCAAAACTCTACTCTTTCGATGTGATGAGACAGAAAGCGACAGTTAGTTTTGTTTCAAGAATAGAAGGCACCGAAAATCCACTTTTAAAGACCATTCACGAGAATTCCGGCCGTTTTTACCGCCTTTTCCGTCGACTGTGCTATTGCCCCGAGCCACCGAACTCGCCACCGAATGGGATTACATAATTGTATATATTTATGAAAGAATAGTCCTTATTCCTTCAGCACAAAAAAAGTGCGAACCTCCCTGACGATGAGAGTTTTGCACGTTACACTACCCTTCAATCTTTTCTATTCAGGATCTTATGTATCTATTGTACTATCTCTGTGTGATGGATGGTGATAACGAGGCGAGGAAGGACAAGTCGAGATTAATCCGCTTAATTGGTATACCGCCAACATAGGTGATAAAACTTGGGATCGACTAAAATCAGGAAAGGAAAGGAAAGAGAAAACCAGGAAAGGCAATTTAAGCCATGGTGCACGAGAAAAGCAGGCAAGATAGTAAAACCAGGAAAGGCAAGAACAAAACGGGGAAAGAATCTACCAGACATCGAGGATTCGAAAAAGTGGCAAGCTGCTCAGTGCCTTTCCTCTGTTTAGCATCTCGTGATGGGTCAGCAACTTACACTCTGTATACGTACACCTTTTCCCCCTTTTAGTATCCTGTTGGTAGGCAACTAAAATCATGCATGTCCAGCGAGGGGTCGGCCAATCAGATATTTGAAGTTACACCTTTTCCTGCTTTGAGTACATCCTGTCGGTAGGCGACTAAAAGCATGCAAGGGGTCGGCCAATAAGATATTCAAGTACACCTTTTCCTGCTTTTAGTGTCCTGTCGGTAGGTGACTAAAAGCATGCAAGGATCGGCCACTTAGATGTTTCAAGTACACCTTCGTACATTACATTTTTGGCCGACCCCTCGCATGCTTTTAGTGCTTTTACTGAAAAGATGCTAAAAGCAGGAAAAGGTGTACTTGAAATATCTTATTGGCCGACCCCTCGCATGCTTTTAGTGTCCTACCGACAAGATACTAAAAGCAGGAAAAGGTGTACTTGAAGTATCTTATTGGCCTACCCCTCGTATGCTTTTAGTCGCCTACCGACAGGACACTAAAAGCGGGAAAAGGTGTAGGCTACTTGAAACATCTTATTGGCTGACCCCTCGCATGCTTTTAGTCGCCTAACGACAGGATACTAAAAGCAGGAAAAGGTGTACTTTAAGTATCTTCTTGGCCGACCCCTCGCATGCGTTTAGTCTCCTACCGACAGGACACTAAAAGCAGGAAAAGGTGTACTTGAAAAATCTTATTGGCCGACCCCTCGCAGGCTTTTAGTCGCCTACCGACATGATACTAAAAGGAGGAAAAGGTGTACTTATACAAAATGTTAAGTTGCTGACCCATCACGAGACACTAAATAGAGGAAAGGCACGGAGCAGCTTGCCACTTTTTCGAATCCTCGATTTCTGGTAAATTCTTTCCCCGTTTTGTTCTTGCCTTTCCTGGTTTTAGTATCTTGTCGGCTTTTCTCGTGCACAATCGCTTGCCTTTCCTGGTTTTCTATTTCCTTTCCTTTCCTGCTTTTAGTCGATCCCATAAAACTTCTACCAGATCGTACGAATTTCCTAGTAGAAAGTTATATTTTTAGCCAGAGCCAATTATTATTACTAACTTGATTCAGCTTTTCCCACCCCGTCCACCCATACCTTTCAACCGGGAGACTTTCGACTCGATTTAAATGCAAAACTGTATTACCTTTTCTTCACATTATTATTGACCATTATCCCTTTATTACTCCATTAGAATCTCCTATTTTACACAGTTCGATGCTTAGGCTTCAAGTTACTGCTGCTTCTTGAAATGAGCGCCTTTTCCCTTCAAAAACCTCGGGCAGAAAAGGAGTGCTCTGATTGGCCAACCTCTCTGGCCAATACCTTGAGAGAAGCGAACGACGGCGCCTACGCCGTTTCCTGCGGTTTTTCTTGCACTGCTGAACTGAAGGTACTCTTCTAAGCAGGCTCTAAGCAGCCCAAGCCTCTTTCACTCAAGTCAACATCCCCAGTGCTGGAAATATTTAATGATTCCTAAGTGTTTTCATTCGTGTTTTTTACCTTTTTTTTATTATTCGCTGTACCCATAAATAAACGAAAACAAAATCAAACAGGCAAATTGGGCACTGTATAGGCCCCGCGAATTTTTCTATTCTATTCTATGGGCGCCAACACCGATTTGATCTTGAAAGAAAATAAAGCTTTCTTATACTATTTCGGTATAAACTCCATTCATATGATGTCCAGTAGTGATAGTCCGATGGACATCGACATTTAGCAGCCGATGTGCATACTAAGTTTAATATAATCTCCCTAGAAGGGGACCCCACAATTTCGGTTGCCTACACTAACATAATCATCACATGCTTGCGCATTCTTGTGTTAAACACACATGATAAACAATTTATTATGGCCCTTTCAAATGTTATCTTTTCGCGAAACATAACGTTTAAAAGGGTCATAAAAGACATTATGTCTCAACACTACACTTGAAAGGGTCACAACAGAAATATCATTGGCACCCAACATAACCTTTAACACAATGATGCACAACCAGGTATTATCTCTGACAATGTACTGTAGACCATTTACCCACGGTTACAACTTACCTCTCTACCTCCGGTAGGGGCATCAACATGGTTTAATTCGGCACTGGACATCTCTACAGTCATTACTTCATCCTGAACGTTTCATCGTATTGAACACAGACTGACCACCCCGGACGTCGGCGTGTCTCAACACAAGACTCTTTTTACCCTTTTACACATTAATGTTCGCCATTATCCCTTTATTACTAAACTCGATAGCTATTGTACAGAACTCCATGCCTTTCTTCAAGACACTTCAGCTTCTTGAAATTACCGTCATTAGTTTCATTGTGTTGGCCACGTTGTGGCAATAAAACCATTACACTGACATAATATCTATAAGTTCAATTATTGATTTGAATTCATTACCTATCATAACCATATGCTATAATATTTGTTGAATAAAACGATAGAAAAACAAATGATAGAACATAAAATACTGCCACACGGTAATCTTTATGTTAAAGTTTAACTGAAAAGCCAACTTATTTGTGTGTCATTTAATTGGATACACTGAATTATTTGGATTCTGCAATGGGATTTTTTGATTTTCCACTATCTGCTCTAGCTATGAGGCTCAGAATATCTCCGGCCGTCCCGACAGCGTAAATTCTACTATGACACGGGAAACTTTAATCTCAACACAAATGCGGCTTTTCAGTGGGCAGTGGTGAGATTGGTGACGATTGCTTAGTGCCTGAACAAAAAAAAATGACAAATCTTTCTCGTAAGGCATACAACAAAAATACAAGCGCACAGAGGCACCACAAATCACACGAAAATTCCACTATTTGAAAATCGATTGTTCGTGAATAGCGGAACAACAAAGTAACTCATTTTCAGCGGGTCTTCAAGCCAATTTAAGTGAATAAGTGATGGGTAACTAGATTGTCGTATCCTAGCCCTTTCGGTTAAACTTTAAGCTCGCTATAAAATCAAAACAGCATGTTATGTGTTCTACATGTGTTGGTTTCTTGATTGCAAGGATAAAGCGGGTTGGGAGATAAAATAATAGAGGGTCATAGTGGGACGAGGGATTCATTTACCTCCAGTTCGTACCCACACTCGCTCACTCACTAGGCCGGATTACCGACTGGGCTGTACCGACCCCGCCCTCCGAGTCACTTCCTACTAGTTTAATGTCGGTGCGTACAGGGACTGAACTGCATGAAAGTAGAAACAAAGCATGTGAAATCAGAAAATGAGTTCAGTGGAGGAAGATCCATTTCGGTTCGATCAAAGTCACAGACTCATCGCGGACTAGCTAGGCGTGTTCTATTTTTGAGATTCCAAAACGTTAGTGGAGGGATACCTATGACATCGCAAAAGTTGTCCGTCCGTCCGTCCGTCTGTAAGCACGATAACTCTCGAAGGGAATGCGATATTTTGATGAAACTTGGCGTGAGGATAAGAGTAAGGTCAAATTCGTAGACAGACTCCGTAGCCCTACAATTTTTTTTTTGGGGGGGGGGGACAAACAGTTTGCCCAGAATCCGGCCAAAACCGTGAAGTTTGTTAAAAGTAAAAGTTTTATTTGAAGTCGATTAGATATTCAATTTAGGTGTAAGAAGACATGCTGAACACTTATGGGAAACGCATTTTCTAACCGGACAACTTGTTCGTCCGGAATCCGGCCAAAACCGGAAATTTTTTTTAAAAGCAAAAGTTTTATTTCGATGATTTGACCACAGATTTAGGGGTAAAAAGAGACGCTGAATCTGTATAAGTCAATCGTTTTTTACCCGGACATATAGTTCGTCCGGAATCCGGTTGAAACCGGATTTTTTATAAGTTAACGTTTTATTTGAAGTTGATTGGATGTTCTTTATAGGGATAAGGATATACGCTGGATTCCTTTCTGAACTTTCTTTTTTTTGCTGGACAAGTAGTTCGCTCGGAATTCGGCCGAAATCGGAAATTTAGCAGAAGTAAAAAGCAGGAAGTTTCGATCAGTACGTATCGTCAAAATAGATATGGCTTATAGAGTTATATCTGAACTTGGTTTTCACAGATGATTAGCCTGGCGAAGAGAAGACCCAATTGCCTGGATCAAATATTAAATTTTTGGGATCCCATCGAAAACTTCGGTCTTGTTACCAGGACATGCACTCACCCTGATCTTTTCGATTTGTGCTCCTGGAACGCCTCCTTGTCTTGTAGCAAGGCCACGCTCGAGTTCCATGGAAGGCCATCTTTGGTTGAACTAGCGGGAACCGACATTTCGAACTCGTTGCAGCAGAATAACACTTTTGGACGTGTTGCCCATTTGTCCAGCTGCAAACAGAAACGATTAGTAAAGAAATGAAATGCCTCGAAGGGCAAGTTTTACTTATATCAATGATTCACTCTACATCACTAACCGTTCCGTCCACCCCGTTTCCAATATTTCCAACTTCGTGTGTGAGTTGTATCCACAGTAACGGCAACATGAATGTTTGCATTTGCCGTGTTTGGCTCTCTTCGAGACGATCAGGCCCCCTCTTGTTGCTTTCAACGAACCCATCGGTCAGAAATACCGGTTATGCAAGTTTTCCGTGTTTCTGAACAAAGCCAAGCACAGCCAGGGAGTGAGGCTAAAAGTTTAAAACAGCCGGAACTGGTGTGTAACGATACAAACCAGTGCAGCGCCTCCTGCAGCCAGAGGCGTTACTAGCAGGCCCGTATCCAGGAATTTATTTCGGGGGGGGGGGGGGGGGGTTGCCCACGGGTCGGACCAAAAAGTACAAAAAAGACATATGAGGCCTGGGGAGGCCTGGATACGGCCCTGGTTACTAGTCTAAATGTCTGCCTTTTTTCAGCTTCGTGCCGAATCGGTAATTTTTTACCGACTGGCTGGTCCTTTTTTACCTACTGTTGAATTAGAGAAAACAGATTAGAAAACAGGTTAGATCCTAAGAATGAAACCGGCTGTTTTGACGAAAAAAGTCGACCATTTTTACGAAAAACCGATTGTTTTTAAGAAAAATCGACTGTTTCATAGAAAAAATCGATTGTTTTTACGAAAAATCGCGGCGCTTCGTGCCGCATCGGTAATTTTGTACCGACTGGCCGACAACATTGGGGGGGGGGCGCGTTCCCCCTCCCCCCTACATGTGACACCCTGCCTGCAGCGTTTCAAAATGTGTGTTAGAATACTGGATTGAAACTGTACCTACAACGACTTGTGCTTGAAGACCGCAGTCGGATTCGAAATCGCAATGAGATTCAAAACCCAGATGCCCAAGTCGTAAAAATATTTGATAATCTTCATCGTGTCTTTATGGGAGACATCCAGCGTCCGGTGATTCGCATAAGAGGTTATCGTCATGTTCTTTATGTCCACCAGATCGGTAACTCTTCATACGCAAGATACCTATTTCCTAACCTTCAGTGCGAGCTAAACAACGATAATTTCTGGATTCCCCAGCCTACGGAAAGGAAAGCGACGCCACCCAGAAACCCACCTTCCACGCCGGAAAATTCCAACAAGATACTGAATTATTGACGTTCAATTGAAGCTAAACAAAGATAATCCGGAATTCGGAAGATAATCTACAGAAAGGAAAGCGACAACCAAACAGAAACCACCCTTCCACGCTAAAAAATTCCAAAACTCTTGACGTCCAGTTATTGGGCCAAACATAGATAATTCGAATTCCTTACATTTTTGAAAGGTGAGCCCAGTGGCGCCATTTCAGTAAACCTTGGGGGGGGGGCAAAGATCAATTTTGAGCCCCATCCCAGGTTTATTACACACAATCTAATTACCCTTTTTGGTAAAAATTATATAGTTTTCGAATATAGGCTACCTAAGAGTAAGATCATTATTTTGGACCTATTTACCTACTGACCTATTTAGCGGCCGAAAAATAGCAACAAATAGGAAGATATTGAACTCTAGGGGGCGTACCCCCCCTCAAACGGCGCCTCCGGTTAGGGATCGA